>CABHPQ010106804.1:0-19343 GCA_902168405.1 Peromyscus aztecus
AAAAAAAAAAAAAAAGCCCAGGGATGTACAAATTCAGCACAAATTCTATCAGACCTTCAAAGAAGAATTAATACTAACACTCCTGAAATTATTCTACAAAATCAAAAGGGAATAAACATTGCCTAACACTTTTATGGGGTCACTATTATACTGGTAACAAAACCACACAAAGACCCAACAAAGAAAGGGAATTACAGACCAATTTCCCTTAAGTACATAGATGAAAAAATTCTCAATAAAATACTGAAAACCAAATACAAGAACACATGTAACACTGTAATCAAGTAGGCTCCATCCAAGAGATATAGGGATGGCTCAACATATATAAATCAGTGAATGTAATCAACTATATAAACAAACTGGAAGAAAAATAAAACATGATTATATCATTAGATGAAAAAGCCTTTGACAAAATCTAACACCCCTTCATGACAAAAGTCCTGGAGAGACTAGGAATACAAGAGACATACCTAAACACAATAAAGGCAGCTTACAGCAAGCCTATAGCCAACATCAAATTAAATTGAGAGAAACTCAAATAAATTACACTAAAATCAGGAACAAGCCAAAGTTGTTCCCTTTCTCCATCCCCATACCTATTCAATATAGTACTTCAAGTCTTAGCTAGAGCAATTAAAGACAACTGAAGGAGATCAAGGGGATACAAATTGGAAAGGAAGGAGTCAAAGTGTCTTTATTTGTAGATCATGTAATAGTATACATAAGTACACTAAAAATTTCACTGGGAAACTCCTTCATATATGAACACGTTCAGCAACGTAGCTGCATATAAAATTAACTCACAAAATTCAGTAGCCCTCCAATATCCAAATGACAAGTGGTCTGAGAAAAAAATCGGGAAAACTGCATATTTTGCAATAGCCTCAAAGAATCTAAAATATTTTGTGGTAACTCTAACCAAGCAAATGTAAGACTTGTATGACAAAATCTTTAAGATACTGAAGAAAGAAACTGAAGATTTGTGAAGATGAAAAGTCCCCCCCCCCAACAAGCTCATGGATCAATAGCATTAACATATTAAAAACGGACCTCCTACCAAAAGCAATCTACAAATTCAATACAATCCCCATCAAATTCTGATGCAAGTCTTCACAGATCTTGAAAGGACAAATTTCAGGTTCTTACGGAAGCATAAAAAAACCCAGGTTAGCTAAAACAATCTTGAATAATAAAAGAACTGCTGGAAATATCTCCATGACTGATTTCATGTTGTACTACAGAACTACAGCAAAACAAACAAACAAACAAACAAACAAAAATCCCCACAAAAATAGTATGATATTGGCACCAAAATGACATAGAGAAACCCTGTCTCAAAAAAAAAAGCCGACTTTTGTATAGAACAGACACTAAACGTGCTAGAAAAATCTAAACTTCAGAAACTTTAAACGTATACATAGATAGTAAGACATTTTGTTTTTCTCCTTGAACGTCCCCAGAAGAGAATACCCCTTGTGAAAACCAACAGGTCTCTATGTGATCCCTTTCAAAATTGGTTGAAATGAAAGACAAACTGTGTGTGAGCATGAATTGTAATGTACCCACAGGACTGCAATCTCTGCTCCATTTCATTTAAGAAGAATGTCTATCCTGATGCCGAACTGACCTCATCACTACAAATGGCTTTCTTAAGTTTGCTCTGCTTTTCCCTCTGTCTTTGAGACAACAATGTGAATTTAGTAACAGGAACTATGGCCTAATAAAATATAAAATTTTGTCTAGTAACAAAATTTTAAAAATAAAACATCATTTACAAGTTGACCTTAAATCATTCTACTCACTTATAAAAATAACTTCTTAGCAATTGTATTATTTTCAGAAAGTCTTAAATATGGTATGAATGCCATCAACATATGCCTAAGTAGGAACCTAATTTGCTATCTTTTTATGCAGAAATTCTCCTAAATTTGGACTCTAAGGGGCTTGTTTTGGGCCTAGAGAGATTGGTCAAAGGTTAGGAGCAGTGGATGCTTTTTCCGGGGTGTCTTGGTTAGATTTCCAGGAAACACACAATGGCTCATCACCCTGGGTTACTACAGTGGATCTTTTGCTCTCTTCTGGCGTTCATGGGCACTGCAGTCATGTGGTGTACAAACATTCATGTAGGCAGAAACACCCATATATATATAACATAGATAATTTTTTAAAAAAATTTTAGAAAGAGACTTGTTGACAGTATGATTAAATAGCCCCCCCAAAAAAGAGGTAGGAAAAAAGACTATTTTTCTAAATTCTAAATTTTTTCCTAGCTATTGATGAGAGAGTAAGAGATGTTTGAGGGATATTCAGTCAGTTACAATTTTGCTCCTACTACTGTTTCATATATATAAATTGTCTTTTCCAAGGCACTGGGATGTCTTGTTGGGTGTGTTTGTGGTCTCAATCAATCCTTAACATAGCAGTGAGGGCAGACAATGTTCTTTCCACCAGAAAGTATTTATATAATTTTTTCCCTCTGTTGGAGTTCATGTCTCTGCTTTGCCTGTTTCTTTTTTTCCTTCCTAAGTTCTCGGCTACTCCCTTTTCACAGAACTTCCCTAGTCTTTCTATCATGATCCAGCCTACTCTGTAACTTACCCTTGCTTAATGTTTCTCTCTTTTTTCAACACAGCTTAAGTTTTAAAGTACTCCTTCATTAAAGTGACTGTCAATATTCTTCATTAAACTATCGTGAATATAACTGTTAGGAGTTTATTTATTTTGACTTGCCATTGAATTGTAGAAATTTGATATAGTTTTACAAAGACTTAAGACTCACTCTACAAGATGAAACCTGTACCCGATAATGCTTAGATGACCAAGAACCTGAAACTAGATAGACCAGGCACCTGCAGTAAAACCACTGTTCTTAAAAAAAAAATGTAGCAATATAAAGACTCCTAATGACATTCTACTATCCTTATAGATGAGAGCCTTGCTCAGCCATTACCAGAGAAGCTTCCTTCTATAGCAGATAGGAACAAATGCAGAGACCCACAGCCAGACACTATGCAGAGAGTGAGAGTCATTGGAACACTCAGTCTTTTTTTTAAATTTTATAATTTAATTTAATTTTACATATCAGCCAGGATTCCCCTGTCCTCCCTCCTCCCGTGCCCCCTCCCCCAATTCCCATCTCCTCCAGGGCAAGGACTCCCTTAGGGATTCAGCTCAGCCTGGTAGATTCAGTTCAGGCAGGTCCAGTCCCCTCCTCCCTTCACCCAAGCTGAGCAAAGTGTCCCTGCATAGGCCCCAGGCTCCAAACAGCCAATCCCATGCACCAAGGACAGGTTCCCGTCCCACTGCCTGGGGGCCTCCCAAACAGTTCAAGTTAATCGACTGTCTCACTTATCCAGAGGGTCTGATCCAGTTGGGGACTCCTCAGCTATGGAACACTCAGTCTTAAAAGGGATGTCTCCATCAAATACCTCCCCTTGGGGCTCAGGGAATCCTGTGAAAGAGGAGGCAGAAAGAGTGTAAGAGCCAGAGGGGATAGAAGACTCCAAGAAAGCAAGGGCCTCTGCACGATTGACACACGCGTGAACTCACAGAGACTGAGGTAGCACATTAAAAAGGAGTAAGATGCTATCCCTGTCTGTATGTTTATATCTTCAGGTTGATGTCAATTTCATTGGCGTTATTGTGTAGTGGATGCCGTTCAGAGAGACCTTTTCCCTGTATTTATATAACCTTCAAGGGTTAATCAAGATCTCCACTGGTTAAAATACTGCATCTTATTGTCATCTTAGGTACAAACTCATTAAAAAACAGGGTATCTCTCACTGACATCAAACCTTGAGGCCATTATTGCTAGACTCCAGTACTGATGAAGGAGTTTTCAATTCTTGACTATCTTTTTGGTCAGTAATTCCCTAGAGATGTGACCATCCTGCTTAGCCAGCTCACCTGTCTTATACATCCTAATTATTAAGTATGAACTAATTTAGACTTCTTTAAAGAATTTATAACCCCTAGAAAAGTATGGTTAATGCTAACTACTTTTCCTTGTATAGCCTGATTGATAGCTCTTCTTCCCCTTTCCTAACAGCTGTATTCTTTTTACTCAAATATTTTATCAAACAATTAAGCAAGATGAGAATTTTAACCAAATGGCTCTTTCTTCAAATAAATTTGCTTATACCATAATATTTTCAAATCAATTGATGTATCTACATGCAGTTTGAATGCCATAGGGTAGTATTAAACTATACTTTAGCTCAAGTTTTAGTGTAGTATACCAATTAAAAATATCCAGACATACAAATTTCAGATGTGAAACTTTTTTCTTTCAACATGTTACATGTCTATACAACATTTTAAAAATAGATCTCAAGAGTAAAGCTCAAACAGGGAGTGTAGATTGATGACCACACTGTGATAGCCATGAATGCATGGATATCTGTGTTATATCTGTGTTATATATTTTGAGAATCTCTTTATTTGTATTTTACTGTGAACCTTCCTCCCACACGAACCATGGGAGGGAAGTGTCTTGCAAAATTATTCTCATAACAAATGACAATTAGTATTAGTGTTAATGAATATTTTATTTAATAAAATTCAGTCAACAAGTATAATCCTTTCTTAGGGAGTAATGACAGGATTTTAATAGTGTTATTAGATTTATTGCAAGAAATAGCATTGTCCTAGTTAGTTTTTTGTCAACTTGATGCAAGATAGAGTCTTCTGAGAACAGGGAAACTCAATTAAGAAAATGCCTCTGTAATACTGATTTGTAGGCAAACGTGATGGGCATTTTCTTGATTAATGACTGATGTCAGAGGACCCCGTTCACAGTGGGTGTGGCCACTCCTGGGCTAGTGGTCCTGGATGGTGTAAGAAAGCAAGCTAAGCAAGCCTTGAGGATAAACCAGTAAGCAGCATTTCTCCATGGCTTCTGCTTCAGTTCCTGCCTTGAATTCCTGCCCTGACTTCCTCCAGTGATGGACTGTGATGTGGAAATGGAAGCTAAATAAACCTCCCCCCTCCCCCACCCAAGTTGGTTTTGGTTGGAGTTTTACCACATCAGTAGCAATCCTAACTAAGATGGAAGTTAGGACCAAGCTCATGTGATACTTCTGTGAGAGACCTGACCATGTTTGGATGATTGTGGAAGGACTTTGCAACTTTAGGCTATAAAATCCTTTGAATGTTCAGAGGCTAATGGGCTATTGTGTGAACTTAGAAGATAAGGCAAAGAGCTGTCCAGATGATGGAGAACTGACTTGTGAAGTACCAGTGAGAAGTAAAGACTCTATCAGGGCCATGTATATGGTATTATGAATTAAGATTCTGTGGTGCTGATCAGTAGGGGTTAAAGAATCAGCTGAGATTAACAAGGGGGCCAGATCCATAAAGTAAAAACTTTGCTTTGCTGGGATAATTGATATTGATCAACTGGTGCTGATGAATCAACTATATCATCTATGATTTAGAGGAGACAAGAATAATTCAAGTGAAGATTTCTGGAAAGTTTCCTGAGATTCATCACTCAGAAGTTGTGGTCTAGAGGTGGCCAAAGCTTTACCTTATTCTGGCAGCTGGATTTGGTAATGTGTAATGGTCTGCAAAAATGATACTGGTTTTGAAAGCATAAAAGGGTAATGGGGGAGCAGCTAAAGCTTGGCACTATGAGAAAACAGGAGAGGCCATTGGGGAAGGTACAGTCTCAGTTTTAGTAGAGGGTCGAGGATTGAGGGGGTCATAGAGAAAAGTTGAAGCTTGGTACTATGGGGCAAGGGCAGAGTTCCTGAAATGAGTCCTGGGATTCACTTAGTGAGTATCCATTCTAAGTGAAGCAAAAATTCCAGCATTTTAAAGATGCCAGTACTACAGAACGACCACCAAAGACAGCAACAGCTGTGGAATGGAGCCACCCTGAGCCTATGAGACAAGTTGTGTGAGCTTCAGAGGGCATAGTCAGAGAAATGGAGCTACCAAGCCCCTTTAAAGCCCAAAATGTTGTGAGTACCAGGCATCAAGCACTGAAGATTTACCCTGTTTAAATTTGGTTTACCTTTGATTAGATTGTGACAATGTGATTCCCCTCCCCCTTGGAGTAAGAAAGTAGTTTTCTGTGTTTTTGTTGTTGTTTTTTTCCCATGTGTACCAACAGTTAAGAGACATTAACATTAGAGACATTTTGTAATCTGGAACATTACATTGGAGACATTTTAAATGTTTTAGAAGGGTTTTGAAATTTAAAGGAGACTGAATATTTTAAAGAATATTTGAACTTTTAAAGTATTTGATTTTTAAAGTCAATGGGAATTTTCAAATTTGGAATGTATTTTCAATTGAGATATTAATGTTAATATGTGATCTTAGTGATAAACAAGATAGGAAAGATTATGGTTTAATAGAGCACTGTGTTGGTGTGTATAGTTGACAAAAAGTCAATTGTCCTAATTAGTTGTTTTGTTTTGTTTTTTGTTTTTGTAAACTTGACACAGCTAGAGTCATATGAGAAGATGAAATTTTAAATGAGAAAACATCTTCATAATACTGAGTTATACATAAGCCTGTGGGACATTTTCTTGAATAATGATCAATGTGGGATCACTGAGGGTGATCCCCACCCTGGGCAGATGGTCTTGGGTTTTATAAAGAAGCAGGTTGAATAAGCCACAAGGAGCAAACCAGTAAGCAGCATTCCTCTATGGCTTTCATTTTGCTTCAGTTTCTGCCTCAAGGTTCCTGCCTTGAGTTCTTGCCCTGACTTCCTTTGATGATGAACTGTGATACGGATGTGTAAGGCAAATACACCATTTTTTCCCCCAAATTGCTTTTGGTCAGAGTTTTACCACATCAATAAAAGCCCCAGTTAAGACAAACAAGTTATATTGCACATGATTTTCCACAGACTGAGGAGGATATGGAATTCGTAATATTAACGTTCATTGTTTTTAACTGTTAAATTTGTTCTTTGAGAATTTCACACATTTACATAATATGTACTGACAATTCTTATCCCATTTTCTCCCATGACCCTACTCTCTTGTCTACCTGCCCTCTTTCCTATCACTCTCTCAAATTCACACTAACTGTTTGTTTGTTTGTTTTTGTGCCTATTGAGCAGTCTGGGTAATCATGGGTTTGGAGCTACCCAGTAGAAACATAATGGTCTCAGCCGTGGGTACACAACTGAAGAAAATGACCATTCCAGTTCCAGAATCTATTGATAGCTAATAATTCAGGAATAAGAAGTTGGGCCCTATGAGTCTCTCATCCTTCCATGACTGATTGTTTATAGGGACAGTCTTGTTGCAGGCACAGTGCTGGTGATCACAATAATTGTAAGTGCATGACTGCATAGTTGTATCTAGTTTAAGGTATGGCATTTCATAGTCCTTCCTTACTGTCTTCTGGTTGTTACATACTTCCTACACACTGTTCTATAATACTCCCTGAGCCTTAGAGGGGGTGGTGTAAATATCTTACCTAGGGCTAAACCCTTAGCCATCACTTATTCTCAGCATTGTGGAAAACCATAAATATGCATTCACTACCATTCACTGCAAAAAAAAAAAAATCCCCAAACCAAAAGAAAACAAAATAAAAAAACAAACAAAGAAACAAACAACCTCTGGTTAAGGTTGAGAGTAGCTTTTGTCTCTGGACATAAATATAGATATTTAGAAGCCAGTTTGGTGTTATGTAAATTTAGCTAAATGAGAATAGTAAGTTCTTCTTTGGGCCTATGATCTTTCTAAGCATCATCAATGTAAATTGGGCTTATAGCCCCACACATGGTTTCCCCATGGAGTGGGCCCCAGATCCAATCAGAGTGTAGTTCTTTACTACCGTAACAGTCATGCCATTATTGCACTGGTGGGCCCATCTTGCCTGGCGGGTTGATCTTGTGGCTCATAGGGCTCACTGCTCGGTTAGACAGTTTATGCGCTTTCTTTCCTAGTAACTTGCATTGCATTTTCCATTCACCTTGAAATCTAGCCAGTTCAGTTCCAGCTGGTGTTCTCTAAATCTTGCAACTGGTGTGTGTGGTGTCTTTAACAATAGGGGCTTATCCTGTGGAGGACTGACAAGATTCCATATTGTGTGGAGAACCTCCTGTAATCCCTGTGGAGATATCTCACACCTGGGACTGGGAATTGTGCTTAGTAACTGTGTTTTGTAATTGTGTTTTGTTTCTAGGGGCAGCATTATCTAGCCATGTTACCTATTTAATCTCTCTTTTGTAATATTTAATTGGGTTATAACATACTAGGTTTACATGTGGCTTTTCCATATATGTTTAGTTTAGTTAATCCTCACCACTTCCTCCTCACCCTCTTAATTCCCCCAAGCATTTCCTACTTAAACATTTTTACTCTACTCTTTCACCTCTACACTTTCCTTTGACTCATGTACCACTATCCTCACTCTCTTAAGGAACTCGACCCCAACATCTTCTTAGTCTCATAGTTTCAAAACTCTACTGACTTAAACAGAACTAAAGGATTGAAGCTAGGATCCACATATCAGAGAGAGCAAACAGCATTTGTTCTTTTGGCTTGGATTAGTCCACTTGGTATGGTTTTTCAGTTTCAGCCATTTACCTGCAAATGTCATTATTTCATTTTTCTTGGCAGATGAATAAAATTTTGTTGTGTATGTGTACCACATTTTCATTATCCATCAGTTGATGGGCCTTTAAACTGATTTCATTTTCTGCCTATTGTGACTAGGGCAGCAATGAACATGAATGTTCAAATGTATTTGTAGTATGTTGTAAAATCTTTTTTGTTCCCTGGGTAATATGGTAATTTATTTTACTTCTATGTTTATTTTTAATTTTTGCTTTAGAAAACTTCCAAATGACTTTCAAAGTGACTGCACTGGTTTAGACTCTCACCAACAGCGTGTAAGGGTTTTGTTTTCCCTAAAGCTATACCAGAATTTGTTATCATTTGTAGTCTCATTGATAGACATTCTGACTGGGGTGAGATGGACTCTCACAGTAGATTTATCTTTCCCTGGTAACTAAAAATGTTGAACACTTTTGAAAGTGATGCCTAGCTGTTTGTATCTTTTTGTCTGAGAAATTTCTGCTTAATTCCACAGATCATTTTTAAACTTATTTTTAGCTTTTATTTCTACTTTACATGTATAAATGTTCTGCCTGCATGTACGTCTGTACACTACATGTATGCATTACCTGTGGAGGCTGGAAGAAGGCATCAGATCCCCAGGGACTGGGGTTATAGAATGTCGAGAACCACCATGTAGGTACTGGGTATTGAGCCTGGGGCCTCTGGAAGAGCAACCTGGGTTCTTAACTGCCAAGCCATCTCTCAAGCCCCCCTAAACATTGTTCTACTGCATTGGTTATTTTCCTGGTGTTAGATTTTTGTCTTCTTTATATATTCTATGTACTAATACTCTGTCAGATATTTTCCTCAAAGATTTTTCTCCCATGCTTTGGTCTGCCTTTTCACTTAATTATAATACAGAAGCTTTTAGTTTCATGAAGTTCCATTTGTCAGTTGCTGGTCTTATTTCCTGCACTACTAGAGTGTTATTTATAAAGTCTCTATTATGCCTGTATATTGGGACATGCTCTCTGCTTCTTCCTATGGAAATTTCAGATGTCAGGTCTTATATAATCCTTCATTCATTGGGAATTGAGTGCTAAGGTTGAAAGAGAGATATGGACCTAGTTTTATTCTTCTTCCTGTTTACATCCAGTTTTCACAGAACCACTGGTTAAAGATGCTGTCTTTTCTTCAACTGTGTGTGTGTGTGTGTGTGTGTGTGTGTGTGTGTGTGTGTGTGTGTGTGAAAAATAAGGTAGCTAGAACTGTATGTACTTAAATTTGGGTCATCTATTTTTGTTCTGGAAAGATATCGTTTTTTATTACTATGTCCCTTTAAGTCAGGTATGTTGGTACCTCCTACAATATTCTTTTTATTCAAGATTCTTTTTCCTATCATTGGTACTTTGGAATTCCATATAAATTTCAAGACTTTTCTATGTTCTTGAAGAATGACCCATGGAGTTTTGATCATGGTTATATTGAATTTGTAGTTGTTTAGAAAAGGATGGCTATTTTGCAAATATTAATTCTTTTGATCCATGAGCACCCATCCTTTAGGGTCTTCCTCAATTTCTTTCTCCAGCATCTTAAAGTTGCCACTGTAGAGTTCTTGCATTTCCTTGGTTATGTTTATTGCTGACTATTTTTATATTCGTTATTTTTTTTCTGTAATGAATGGGGTTTCTCCTCTTATTTCTTTTTCAGAATGTTTGTTATTGTTTTGTAGGAATGCTACTGATCTTGGTGTGTTAATTTAATATCCTGCCACTTTAATGAAAGTGTTTATTTCTTTATCTGGTTTGACATCATGGTTAGACTTCATAAAAACATCATGGTTAACACCATGGTTAGGCTTCATATTTATTTCATCTTGGTGTAATTTTTGCAGGCCCGGTGGATCTATAAACTAATTCATTTTTCTTGGATTTTCCAATTCAGTAGGAAATGGCCTTGTCATGTTCTGAATTTCATTGGTGTCATCTGTAATCACTCCCTCTACATCACTAATTTTATTAATTGACACCCTTCCTCTGGTTAATTTGGCTAAAGCATTACCAATCTTATCTTTTAAAGGAATCAACTCTTCCTTTCCTTTGTTCTTGTATTATTTGTTATTGTTGTTTCCATTTCATTCATTTCTGCCTCAATCTTAATTATTTCTCCCCTGTACTGCTTTTAGGTGTTTATGCTTTTTCCCAAGACCTTAAAGTGTAGCATTAAGTTATTAGTTTGAGTTTTCTCTTTTCAATATTCACTTCCTTATTTTTGTGCACACACATCCATATGCAAGCAAATGTACATGTACACACATACACAGTAGGCTGTATGTCTTAGGCTTCTGTTACTATGATAAAACATCAAATCAATTTAGCAAGAGGAAGGCCTTTATTTCATCTTGCAGCTTGTCATCCTTTATCCAGCGAAGTCAGGGCAGAAACTCAAGGCAGGAACCTGGAGGCAGGAACTGATGAAGAGGCCATGGAGAAATGCTGCTTACTACTTGTTCCTCATGGCTTGCTCAGCTGCTTTCTTGTGCCACCCAGTACCACTCACCCAAGAGTGACACCACCCTCTGTGGGTAGGGCTCATGCATATCAGTCATCAATCAAGAAAATATTGCACAGTCTTGCCCACATGCCAATCTTCTGAGGGCATTTTTGCAACTGTAATTCTCTGTTCCAAAATGACTATCAAATTGACATAAAAGCTGGCCAGCACAGCCCGTAAGTGGAGGAAAGAAGAAAACTTAAGAGGTGTAGGTACTCTACTTTTACCATGTGGGTTCCAAGGATTGTATTCAGGTCTTCAGGCTTGGTAACAAGCACATTTACACCTGAGTCACATTAGTAGCTCTTTTCTGATTTTTGGCCTTTAAATTTTTTAATTTTGACTATATTATAAAAAACTTTACAAATTAAACACACACACATAGAAGCTCTGGAGTCATGTTGGATTCTGTATTTTTATTGTAGAATATAATTTTATGTATTTATCTGCTCTCAAAAAATGAAAATTCCATGAAAATTAGAATTAGAAAAATAATCAACTTCATATCCTCTTTCATACTTTATGATCATTGACTACATTGATTCTTTCATTTTTTTCCTAATATTTATTCATTCTTGTTTTCTTTCTTTATGTCATACTGTACCCACAGTACATTTGCTTACATATATACCTATATTATTGACTAAATTCTGCTTATAAGGGAAAGCACATAGCTTCCTTTTTTGTGTGACCTCTTATAACATGTTCTAAGTCCATTCATTTTTAAAAAAATCTTGTGATTTCATGTTTTCTTTGGAGATGAATAGTATTCATATAGTGTTGTGAGAGCAACTGTCAGAAGAAGTTGTATTATTATTAATTAAATCATATAATAGTGTCTTAAATATTCAGTAGTATAATAATTTTTAAAGCTGAGATCTAAATTTGTATTCTACTATTTCTCGTTTCTTAAAATTACTTCTATTCTAATTACTAAATCATATGTGTCCTTAATTTAAAAATGAAATAGTAAAGAAGATACAAAGAGAAACTTGAGAATTATATCCTTTCCTCCAACCTTATCATTCATGATCTCACTTTTAGGAATGTTTTCTGTCCTCTCTCTCTGCATCTATGAATATTTGCATATACCAATTTCATTTCTAAGAGGAAGATTATGCTTTTATGAATTTAAGAGTTTTTAAAGTGTTTTGAGTATTATTCTTTTTACTTAAAAATAAATTTTGCACATCTGTTCAATAAGCTTATAGCTATCCTTTTTCAATTGAATTAGAACTCATCTAGAAAACATACAGATTATAAGCATACAGCTCAGTGAGTTACCATAAAATGAACTCACTCACCTAAATACAACCCAAGTTTAAAACAGTACATTATCTATTTAGTCAGAAGTCATGCAAACATAAACAAAATACATTTTTATTGCTTTAGGCTACTAAGTTATTGGTAATTTGCTTCACAGTAAGATAAAACTAATATAATTTTGTATTTTTCCATTTTGAGTTCCAACTTGCCCAGAATCATCAATTATGTCTAAATTTGTAGAGATCTACATATTTTTAGATACCACTTCCCTCTATTTTTATTTTAATCTTGGTGGCAAGCACCAATAAACTGTTTTAAATCTGTCCAAAAATGGCCATCCCCAGAAGTACCTAGATTTATATTTGGTGAGCACCTCTAGAGAAATAAAGATGTATTTAGAGCTAAACTTGATATAAGCAGCATTGTATTCTACATGTATTTAAGATGAAAAAAATTATTAAATCAATGGTTCTTAAACCACTCCCTATATCTAAAGATTCCTTTCATACTTAAAAATCTATTGAGAAACCCTATTAAGATTTTTAAAATATAATTTGCACATTTTGATGGATTGATTTATTTGGAGACAGGGTCTCCCTATTTAGCTATGATGGATCTTGAGCTCTCTATGTATTCCAGGCTAGCCTTGAATTCATGGCAGTCTTCTTGCTTCAGTCTTCCATGTTCTGTGATCAGATGAATATCACCACACCTGGTGAATTAGAATTAGAATTTAAACAGATCCATTTTCAAATATGTATAGATTTATTTTTTAAAAACCACCCTGGACTAGACCTGCCTGGGCTGAGTCCACCAGGTTGATTTCAATCCTCGGGGGAGTCTTTGCCCTGGAGGAGATGGAAATGGGGGGGGGGGGGGGGGGGGCGGGGCGGGAGGAGGGAGAAATAATTTGTGGAATGGAATTATGTTTTGAAAACAAACTGATAAAAAGCATTATCATTCTCTAACTTTGTCAATACCTTTAATGTTAAACAAGGTGTAGCTATATTCCTGTGTTTACCGTGTAACTATTGAGAATAGTTGCTTTGGTTGAACTCAATTTATCCCATTCTCTCAGAGAGAAGGGGGACAATTTTAACAGCCTGGAGAAACTGGCCAAGTTCTTAAGTCACTTGAACTTTAGTAAGAATTTGGAAACAGAACCTACGTTAATGGCTACTGCACACTCTGTTACATTGATACTCCATCAATGTGTCTTACACTTTGAGTACTTATTTTATTTTGTCAGTGCATGGTTTTGTAGTATATTTGATGACTTTAAAAACATTACCTCTTTAAGTGGCATAGTTAATTGTTATTGTCAAATTGACTGGATCTGGAATTGTCTGGGAATCAGCCATCTGGTCTGTCTGTGTTCTCCAGAGTGACTTAACCGAGGGTGGAAGACCCACTATGCATGTAAGAGACACAATGGCATTAGTGGGGTACCAGGTGGCACAAAGGGAAGAAGGGAGCATGAAAACCCAATGAGCCCCAGGGTTGATCTCTATCTGCTTTCTGATGGTGGATGCAATGTGACCAGCTGCCTCATGCGCCCACTGTCGTGCCTTCTAGCCATGATGGATTTCATCCTTTCATAAATCATGGGCCAAAATAATTTCTCCTTGTTCTAAGTTGTTTCTGCCAGATACTTTGTCACAACAGTGAGTATTGTAGCAAACATGGAGTCATCTTTTAAATATTGATGTATTCTTATTATAGCACATAAAATCAAATTCATAGGTATTCATATCATTGAAGTCACCAGAAAGCATCAGAAATCTCTGAAACTCAGAGTGGAGAATACAGATTTTCCAAACTTTTAATTAGTTACAAACATTCTTAATTGTTTTCCCTAAGGTGATGAATTTATTTTCTTAATTTTTAAAATTACCAAGTATACAAGTTTTATAAACCATGGGTTCACCATTAGTCATTATCTCAAGTCATATTTTTTTAAAGATTTATTTATTTATTATGTATACAATGTTCCATCTGAATGTATGCATGCAGGCCAGAAGAGGGCATCAGATCTCATTACAGGTGGTTGTGAGCTACCATGTGTTTGCTGGGAATTGAACTCAGGACCTTTAGAAGTCAGTGCTCTTCACTCCTGAGCCACCTCTCCAGGCCTCAAGTCATATTTTTAGAGTGAAAGATTCAAATGGCAACTTGGAAAATTGTGCAGGTGTTTTTCATCTTGGTAGCTATTATTCCTTAGCATGCAATCAGCATCTTTAATGTGTGCTTCCCATTTTATAGGCATAAAAAATACAATGGTTAATAAATAATAAAATAAATTATATTGCATCACTAAAGGCATTTTAACTGTTCAATTTTTCTTGAGTTCATAGAAAAGAATTCCATGCATAATTTGATACTACTGCCACAACATCAATACACCAACAGTTTGACTTTTGATGAGTACAGATGCCAGCATGCTGACAGTGATACTATGGACATCTTAAAGAACCTTGCTTATTGTTTAAGACATGTTAATAGTGATACCCTGGTGCATGTTGGAATACACTTTGGAATAGTTATGTATTAGAGCTCACCCCATCTTGAAAGAAAATAAAAGCTAGAATGAAACTAGAATTATCACTGAACTTTAGAAAAATGCTTCTTTAAAACCTCAGCAAGTGTTCTGTTATTTAAATTGTCCTTTCATTTGGTTGTAAAATGTTTTAGGCTTCCTAATTGACTGATAAATAAAAATCTTTTATATAGTTGATTTAATATGTCACTTTGAAAATTATTCTTTCACAAAGTAAAACATGATGATTCTGGTTTTTAAAGGCTTTAGGGGCTGGAGAGATTACTCAGTGGTTAAGAGCACTGGGTGCTCTTCCAGAGGTCCTGAGTTCAATTCCCAGCAACGACATGTTGGCTCACAACCATCTGTAGTGGGATCTGATGTTCTCTTCTGGGATAAAGGTGTACATGCAGATAGAGCACTCATATACATAAAATAAATGAATAAATCTTTAAAAAGTTTTAACGAATATGGAGAGAAATGATTCATATTATATTAGAACAAATAACTAAAACTAACTCTGAGAGAGTTTACATGACATTCAGTGTGAGTGAAATCCCATTATGTTATGCAAGATTATAGTTCTATCCTGGACAGAGATGCCCACAGGGAGGAAGAACAAGATGGGGAAGATAACAAAAGATTCAAAATAACTGGATAATCAGATAGGAGAGGGGACATGGAAGTATAAGAAACAAAAACTTATTTCCCAAGAGTGTTCAAGCTATACAGCTTGAGAGAATTGAAATTACAAGTTCAATAATAGGGCTCCCAAAAATAAAATATAATAATACAAAACAGATTAAGCCAATATTGGCAAAGCAAGGAAACCACTTGGATAAAGTAGCTATGGAGGTTTGGTTATAAATTAAGAATTACAAAAGTCTTCCTGAACATGGTTGAAACTCAGTTGCCAGTGGCCATGCTGGAGAAGCAGCAGGTGGCAATTGAAGTTCAGGTGTTAGCCCACCAGGAGGAAAATCCCTGGTGCCTGAGTCTCATACAGGCAAGGCTCTGAGACTACGGACTCCAGAAAGTCTTTTGCTTCTGCTGTGCCTTTACATGTTTGCCACTGCCATCTTCCTCTGCTATCTGGCATGGTGGTGTGAATGAGTGTGGGGAGATACCCACTGCCTGTAATATAGTGTGTTTTTCTCATGGAAACATCCCATTCTACTGGGCATTTTACCTGTGGATTATTATGAAGATGATTTTTTCCTAAGCCGTACTGTCTAACTGATAATAATCAAATAGAGTTTTGGTGATAAAAATAAAACAAGGAAGTGTCACACACTTAGAACACATGAGTTTCTATTGAGGAGCCATATAGACTATGGCTTAGGTTAATGATTAAGAAAAACAACTGAGTCCCAATAGCCCAACTAGTTTAAATTCTTTTTTTTTATAATTTATTTTATTTTATTTTACAACATAATTCAACTTTACATATCAGTCATAGATTCCCCTGTTCTCCCTCCTCCCGGCCCGCCCCACCCCCACCCCCCATTTCCATCTCCTCCAAGGCAAAGACTCCCCTGAGGATTGAGATCGACCCGGTGGACTCAGTCCAGGCAGGCCTAGCCCCCTCCTCCCAGGCTGAGCCAAGGGTCTCTACCAAGCCCCAGGTTTCAAACAGCCAACTCATGCACTGAGCACAGGACCCGGCCCAACCGCCTGTATGCCTCCCAAACAGATCAAGCCAATCAGCTGTCTCACCCATTCTGAGGGCCTGATCCAGTTGGGGGCCCCTCAGCCATTGGTTCACAGTTCATGTGTTTCCATTTGTCTGGCCACTTGTCCCTGTATTCCATCCATCTTTGGTCCCAACAACTCCCGCTCACACAAACCCTCCTCCTTTTCGCCAACTGGACTCCCGGAGCTCCACCCAGGGCCTGACCGTGGGTATCTGCATCCAGCTCCCTCAGTCACTGGATGGGGCCTCTAGCATGACAATTAGGGTGTTTGGCCATCCTATCACCAGGGTAGGTCTGATCAGGCTATTTCTCGACCATTGCCAGCAGTCTATTGTGGGGGCATCTTTGTGGATTTCTGTGGGCCTCTCCAGCACTCTGCTTCTTCTTATTCTCATGTGGTCTTCATCTCTCACGAACATTCCCTGTGTTCCCTCTCTGTTCTTGATCCAGTCGGGGACCTCCCGCTCCCCCAAGTTCTCATTCCCTCGCCCCCCGCCCCTCACCACCCCCACTCACGTCCAGACAGTTCATGTAGATCTCATCCATTTCTCCGTCATTGGGCGATCCCCGTGTCTCTCCTGGGGTCCTGCTATCCAGGTAGCCGCCCTGGTGTTGTGAGTAGCTGTCCAGAGTTTAAATTCTTTTAATCTTAATGTTCGGAGATGTGTTCACAGGTTCACTGTGGAGTGCATCACAGTTGAAACAAAGCTTTGAAAATAACTTAAAGTTAGAATAAGATGTTTTTGTCAAATAGCTTTGAAGTGAAAAACTCAAGAAGACAATATAAAGTTTTAGAAAGGCACATAGTTGAATGCTTTAAGGTCAGGGAACAAGAACAAAGTACCCCAATTATTATTAGCTGACACACTTTCTTGCTAGGATTGGTTGATGACCAAAGGTGACGATTAATTCTTTATACCCATTTCTGCCCTAAATCTCCTGATATAAGAAACTATTGATGAGTGGGTATGTACTCTAAAGATTTAAAGTAGAGCTAATTGATTCTTTTTCATATATTAAAGTTTAGATTTGTGATTCCTTTAAGATTCCTTTTAAGATTACCTTTCAAGATAAGTAATGAAGTGAGTGGTCCTTTTTTTGTAACTGCAAAATACAGCCTACCAGTAAAAGAATATCTTGCTTGCATATATACTGTTAATCTATAACAGCGTTGCTTGGGTATGAATGTATGTGGGCTCTTGGGATAATTTGTTTTTCACTTGTAATACACAAAATGTTTAATCATATAAGGGATATGAAAAACATGCTGTTTTTTGCTTGTATTCATTGTAATCATTCACTTGGAAAACAGAATATAACCACATTGTAATTTTTACATTGTCTGAAAGATTTTGCTAGGGTATATAAGTTGTAAGGGAAAGAATAGAGATAGAATTAAAATGAGTTACAAGGAAAACATCAAGAATGGGAGAATAAGGAAGAATAAAGATAGTTAGAAGGAGAACATCAAGAGTTAAATAGAATTAGAAGGGAAGCATCAAGAATGAGAGAGTAAGAAAGAAAATATCAATAATGAGAGAGAGTTAGAAGGAAAACATCTAGAATGAGAGAGGAACTGGAAGGAAACATCCAGAATAAAGATAGAGTTAGAAGGAAAGCATCAAGAATGAGAGAATTAGGAGGAGATCATCAAGTGAGTTAGGAGGAGAAGGAAACATCAAGAAAGACAGAAGGGACATTTCTGGATACAGATAAGAAAAGAGAATAAAGAACACAGAGTGGAGAATACAGAAGAAAAATTAAGAAGGAAACTGTCAAGAAAATGTGTGAGTGTCTTTTTCCCTTAACTCCCTCAGATAAAAAAGTTAAAGTAAGCACCGACTCCGTGGATTCTCTTTGAGCCCTGTGCTGCTGAAGGGTGGCCACCTGGGCAGTGATACTCAGTCTTTTGTGATCATTTTACATCTGTGGGCCACTCAGTCTACCCAAGTTTCTTGACACACATCCGAGGACTTCAGCTGCATGGGATCCCAAATATACATATATATTATATGATTGCTCAATGTTGACCTCAAATCATTTGACATGATGAAATGTAAACTTTGCAATTACAGAACAGCTAAAAATACTCAGGAGATCTCTTTGGTTTTCACAAAAGTCTTAAAGACATATTTTCAAATATGATTATGGTGAAAATTACTTGGTTTTATAAATACAAAATTTGCGGCAATTAGTAAAAGAGAAAGGAAATTCTGAGTTTTTAAATTAGAACCAGGAAAGTAAATCATAAATGATGACTACTCTTAGATGAACTTCAGGAATTTTATACTAAACTTTATTGATTGAATAATATAGAAAGATGTTCTCAAATTCACATGAAGTATTAAATTTAATTCCAATATTATTCTACTAGACTAAAGACATGAATCAAATGTGAGTTTTTCCATCCTCTTGTTTGTCTGTGTATTTTTACATGCAGCCATGTGTTGCTCAAAGACCAGGATACATTCTGAGTAATGTGTTTTTAGGCCATCTTATCATTTTACAGAAGAGCAGCATGTGCTCTTAACTACTAAGCCATCAGTCCAGCCCCTGAATTAGTTTTTAATAAGTAGGAGCACATAACTACTATTTATATTATATAGTATTGTAGAGACACCAGTTAAGAACAATCATTTGCTATTATTATGTTAAACTATACATAGTTGTATTCTCTGTGTTTTTATATGACTAGCAATAGAACAGCTTGTTTACACTAATGCCACAAATATGTGATTGCTCTGGAATGGTATGATAGCTGCA
>CABHPQ010106826.1:1250-12877 GCA_902168405.1 Peromyscus aztecus
CTGAAGACTTGTGGAGCCTCTCTTTTCCTCATTTTGTATGAAGTCTTTTGAGATGAGGAACATTAGTTTAACAGGCTAGGAGCTCACTAAATATATTAAGGACCCATGGTCAGCTCAGTTTCTATATTATCCATTACAGCTAACATATAAATTTTTCAATTAAATCAGACAAGAGCAGAGCTTATGGTCTTTGACTCTTTATTTTTTGAAAAAAATTTGGCATGATAAAGAGGCTGTTTGATCCCTCCTGGATTTTTCTTATGTTTTGATTGGCAGGGAGGTGCTTTTAATCTTTCTCCTTTTTAAGTGTCTGCTACAGCACATCCTGCAACAACAGGTGATCACTGAGGTGACTTTGCAGGTGTTAACACTCTTCAAGGGCTGGTAGTCAATGATGAGTAAGAAATTGTTTGGCAAGCCAACCTAAAACAGGCATAGTCCAGTTGCTGAGCTCCCCCTAAGGCTGGGTAAACAAGGCCAGAGCAAAGAAATCTGATTCCT
This sequence comes from Peromyscus aztecus, assembly GCA_902168405.1. NCBI lineage: Eukaryota > Metazoa > Chordata > Mammalia > Rodentia > Cricetidae > Peromyscus > Peromyscus aztecus. The sequence continues at coordinate 1,752 of CABHPQ010106826.1, forward strand.
TTTGAGCGCCCACATAATAAAATAAAAGGGTGGAAATGTAATGGGACAAACTCATAAGATCATAAGGTCAAGGAAATTGGTTCAAACAAGTTGCCAAGGTATGCACATAATTTACTTCCTTGTGAACCAACCTGGAGTCTGTCAGAGTTCCTGATAGTGCAGAATCTGCATGAGGGCCTAGCAACAGGCACTGTCAGAGTTCCTGACCATGCCCAGCCAAATGAGGGACAACCACACAATGTCACCAGATTGGGACACAGCTTGGGTGCTAGGAGTAGGGTATATAAGTCCTTCCCCATTATTGAATAAAACAAGCCTTCTGTTTGCCTTCAACTGACTCCCAGTGTCTGGGCCATTGATGACACATCTTCTCACCTCCTCCCCAGAGGGAGCCCTTAGGATCCAGCAACATCTATGTTTTATACACACACATTAAAGTCAGAAGGAAAGCTGAGAATGCATGGATGACAGTTGGCTATCTAGTATAAAATCATCCTTTTTAATAGAGGTAATCAGCATTTTTCTCCTTCCCAATTCTCTGCGTAAGGGAGTCTACTTCTTTGTCATACATTTAAACTACCTGAAAAAAAAGCAAAAAGCTAGAAGTTCACTTGAAAGATTCCCAGAGACTGTTTGAATGGATAATTAGGGACACACATGGGGCAACTGCATTTTAAACCACATTCCCCTTAAATCTTAGAAAAGTATCAGGTTAAAAATAACGACCTAGCAAGTCTGTCAGAGTCTCTGAACTTGAGGATGAGAAGGGAGATTTTTTTTTTAACTTTCTGGGCATAAATCTAATAAACAGAAAGCTGAACAGTCTAAATTCCACATCTTAAATGGAATTTCATGTCCATTTGTGGGGATCATTATCAAAAAGTTTATATGACTCACAGAATGAAAAGCAATAGCAGTAATACAAATGAAAAATGATGATATTTGAGGGAAAGCCAAAGTTATTCTTCAGAAGAAATGTCCCCTGGTGTCAGAATGTTTAATATTGGTGCTGCTGGACACATGTGACTGTTAACTACTTCAAGTTAGTTGAAAATGGAACTTGAGAGTTTCTTAATTTAACTTTAAATTTTATTACTTAAAGTTTCCAAATATATTTACAAAATATTTGAAATAAGAAGTTCCTTTCTTAACTGCAATCTAATGGAATATATATGTGTGTGTATATTTATCAGGAGAAAGCAAATATACAACACTTGACCCTGGTCGGGCTTAAATGCTGAAATAACTTTTGAATATTTTGAATTAATTAAATAAACTTTAATAGTGAATTTAAATGGATTCTACTCACGTCTTAAAACATACTGACCAGAAAAAGTATTAATTTCTATATGTGACTTCTTTTACAGTTTCTCTGGAAAAGCACTTTGCAGACACAAGGGACTAACTTATACAGCTTGCAGCTGCATCATTTTAACAACAGGAGGATGAAGCTGCCAAGCATGGCAAAGCCAATCTAAAGACAAAGGCACTGGAGTACACTGGTGATAACATGCTGATATTGCCTGGCTGCCACACAGCTTCTGTCTGTAGACCAATTTCTAAACAGTCTTATTAAATAAGAAACACAGACCCGAATACAGGGGGTGAAAGCCGTAGAGATCAGAGAAATAGTAAGAGCAACCAGGGAACCATAGCTCACCATGCCGCTGTAGCTCCCCAAGAGAGAGCTACTTCCTGTCTAACCTGCACTTTTATTGCCTTGCTTTTCTGCCCTCTCATTGGTTCTTAGCCCAGCCACCTCACTTCCTCATCACTGCCTGTCTGTACATTCCTCCAGGTCTCTATGGTTGGTTGGTACTGGGATTAAAGGCATGTGTCACCATGATTGGCTGTGTCCTTGAACACGCAGAGACTTTGCCTGCCATGTGATCAGATTAAAGGCGTGTGCTTCCACTGCCTGACTTTTGTTTATGGCTAGCTATGTCCTCTGATCTCCAGGTAAACTTTATTTATTAACATACAAATAAAATATCACTATATTTCAGCACAAATAGAATATCACCACATCTGTCAGTTGTTCATCCTTCTTGTTTTAATTATCTTTGGTGTTTAAAAACCTACTCTCAAAATCAGTGGTATAGAACCAAAAACATCCATTGCTTTGATGATTCTGTGGAACTCAACTCCATCTTGACATATTTCAAGAAAACATATAAGACTAACATAAAGGAGTCATGCTGTGGGATGTTCTGTATGATAAATATGTTAATAAATAAAGCACTGATTGGCCAGTAGCCAGAGAGGAAGTATAGGCGGGACTAACAGAGAGGAAAATTGAGGGAACAGGAAGGTGGAGCAGGAGACTGCCTGGAGCCGCCACCAGAACAAGCAAGATGTAAGGTACCAGTAAGCCATGAGCCACGTGGCAAAGTATAGATTAATAGAAATGGGCTAAATATAAGAGTAAGAGCTAGACAATGATAGGCCTGAGCTAATGGCCAAACAGTTTAAATAATATAAGAGTCTGTGTGTTTATTTTGTAAGTGGGCTCTGGGACTGGCAGGACTTTGTAGCTGGAGACTGGCGGGACTTGGGAGCTGGAGAGAAGCTCTCCAGCAACAGAGTCATCTAATGTAATGGTCTCTTTTGATGGGTGGACTACAGGTGGAAAGGCTCATAAGCCATCATATGGCTGCTGTCAGAATTCAGTTTCTCACTATTCATTGACTGCTAGCTAGAGGCCTCTCTCAATCACTGATCATAGGCATCTCTCCACAGGACAGCTCTTGATATACTAGTTAGTTTCCTCAGCACAGACAAACAAGCATATGAGATAGGATACTCAACATGGAAAACAACTATTATTTTGTTACATAATCCCTAAAGTGGTAGAGCATAACTTTTGCCATATTCAATGCATTTGAAAAGAATTGCAGCATAAACCCCATACTTAAGAGGAATGAGGGCATAGGAAATAAATATTCAAAACTGAGTTTCTGGAGCTCTCTTAGCTTATATCACAAGAGTTATTATGTATTATATCTTTAATCTCAGCAGTTATCACTCCTTGTTCTTCAAAAATATTTATTAGTGTAATATATATATATATATATATATATATATATATATATATTACCTATTTCCCTTCCTGACATTATAAATTACTTCCAGGTTGAATGCTGTTGTTGACAGAGGGTGGTCTTATTCATACAAGTTACCTGTTATATAATATGTAATTGAATAAATAACCTACAGTTTGCTTATGCAGATCTCTGTCAAGGAAAACTTCATTTACAATGACTATTATAAACAGTCTTACACAAACAAAGAGAATTACAGACCAATCTTCTCATTAACATTGACGCAAAATTATTCAATAAAATATTGGCAAACTGAATCCAAGAATACATCAAGAATATTATCCGCCATGACCAAGTAGGCTTCATCCCAGGAGTGCAAGGATGGTTCAACATACGAAAGTTCATCAATGTAATACACCATATAAACAAACTGAAAGAAAAGAAATCACATGATCATCTCATTAGATGATGAAAAAGTCTTTGACAAAATCCAACACCCCTTCATGATAAAGGTCCTCGAGAGATCAGTGATACAAGAAACATGCCTAAGCATAATAAACGCAATTTACAGCAAGCCAACAGCCAACATCAGATTAAATGGAGGGAAACTGAAAGTGATTCCACTAAAATCAGGAACAAGGAAAGGCTGTCCACTCTCCCAATATTTTTTCAATACAGTACTTGAAGTTCTAGCTAGAGCAATAAGACAACAAAAGAGGATCAAATAGATAGAAATTGTAAAGGAAGAAGTCAAGCTTTCACTATTTGCAGATGATATGATAGTACACGTAAGTGACCCCAAAAATTCTACCAGGGAACTCCTACAGCTGATAAACTCCTTCAGTAATGTGGCAGGATGCAAAATTAACTAAAAAAAAAATACAGTAGCCCTCCTATATACAAATGATAAATGGGCTGAGAAAGAAATCAGAGAAACATCACCCTTTACAATAGTCAAAAATAATATAAAATACTTTGGGGTAACTCTAATTAAGCAAGTGAAGGACCCGTATGATAAGAACTTTAAGTCTTTGAAGAAAGAAATTGAAGAAGACATCAGAAAATGGAAAGATCTCCCATACCCACGGATAGGTATGATTAACATTGTAAAAATGGCAATCTTACCAAAAGTAATCTACAGATTCAATGCAATCCTCATCAAAATACCAACACAATTCTTCACAGACCTTAAAAGAACAATACTCAACTTCATATGGTAAAACAAAAACCCAGGATAGCTAAAAGAATCCTGTACAATAAAGCAGCTTCTGGAGTCATCACCATCCCTGATCTCAAGCTTTACTACAGAGCTATAGTAATAAAAACAGCTTGGTACTGGCATAAAAACTGACATGTGGACCAATGGAATTGAATTGAAGACCCTGACATTAATCTGCACACATATGAACACCTGATTTTTGACAAAGAAGCCCAAACTATACAATGGAAAAAAGAAAGCATCTGCAACAAATGGTGCTGGCGTAACTGGGTATCATCATGTAGAAGATTGCAACTAGATCCATATCTGTTGCCATGCACAAAACTCAAGTCCAAGTGGATCAAAGACCTTAACATAAATCCAGTTACACTGCACTTGATAGAAGAGAAAGTAGGAAGTAATCTTGAATGCATTGGCACAGGAGACCACTTCCTAAAAATAACACTATTAGCACACACACTGAGAGTAATATTTAATGAATGGGACCCCTTATAACTGAAAAGCTTTTGTGGGGCAGAGGACACGGTCAATAAGACAAAAACGACAGCCTACAGAATGGGAAAAGATGTTCACCAACCCCACATCTGACAGAGGACTAATCTCTAAAAAGTATAAGAAACTATACATCAAAATACCTAACAATCCAATTAAAAAATGGTCTACAGAGCTAAACAGAATTCTCAACAGAAGAATGTCAAATGATTGAAAGACATTTAAGGAATTGCTCAACACCCTTAGTCATGATGGAAATGAAAATGAAAATGATTCTGAGATACCATCTTATACCTGTCAGAATGGCTAAGATCAAACACTCTGATGACAGCTTATGTTGGACAGGATGTGGAGTAATGGGAACACTCCTCCACTCTTGGTGGAAGTGCAAACTTGTACAGCCACTTTGGAAATCAGTATGGTGGTCTCTCAGAAAATTGGCAATCAGTCTTCCTCAAGACCCAGTTATACCACTCTTGGGCATATACCCAAGGAATGCTCAATCATACCACAAGGACACATGCTCAACTATGTTCATAGCAGCATTATTTGTAATAAGCAGAAACTGGAAACAACCTAGATGTCCCTCAACTGAAGAATGGATTAAGAAAATGTGGTACATATACAGAATGGAGTACTAATCAGCAGAGAAAAACAATGACATCATGAAATTTGCAGGCGAATGAATGGAACTAGAAATACTATTCTGAGTGAGGTAACCCAGACTCAGAAGACAAACATGATATGTACTCACTCATAAGTGGATACTTCATGTAAAGCAAAGGATAACCAGACTGCAACCCACAGTGCCAGGGAGGCTAGCTAGCATGAAGGTCTCATGGATCACCTAGTGAAGGAGAAATAGATGAAATCTACATGAGCAAACTGGGGATGAGAGGTAGTAATGGAGGGCAAGGGATGGGGAATGAGAACATAGGGTAATGGGAGGTTCGAGCTGGAACAGGGACAGAGTGGGAGAGCAAGGAAAGAGATACCATGATAAGTGAAGACACCATGGGAATAGGAAGAAAAAGAGTGCTAGGGAAGTTCCCAGGAATCTACAAGGATGACCCCACCTTAGACTACTGGTAACAGTTGAGAGATTGCCTTAACTGGCCTACTCTGGTGATCAGATCGCTGAATATCCTAACTGTCAGCATAGAGCACTCATTCAGTGACTGATGGAAGCAGATGAGAGATCCACAGCCGGGAGCCAGGCCAAGCTCCATGAATCCAAACGACGAGAGAGGGGAAGGATTCTATGAGCAAGGGGCAATGAGATCATGATGGGAAAATGTACAGAGATGGCCAGCCAACATGCAAAGTGGAAATGCATGAACTGTGGACCAATAGCTGAGGAGCCCCCAAGGTACTGGACTAGGTAGGTCCTCTGGATAGATAAGATAGTTGTTTAGCTTGAACTGTTTAGGGGGGCCCCATGTAGTGGGATCAGGACCATCCCTGGTGCGTGAGCTGGCTTCTTGGAGCCCAGTGCCTATGGTGGGACACTTTGTGCAGCCTTAGTGCAGGGACCTGCCTCAACTGAGTGTACTAGACTCTGCTGACTCCCCATGGGAGACCTTGCCTTGGAGGAGGTGGGAATGGGGTGGTGGGTTGGGAGGGAAGGCAGGGGGTGGGAGGAGGGAGGAGAGGGGAATCGGTGGTTGGTATGTAAAATGAATAGAAAACCTCGTAATAATAATAAAAATAAAGAAAAAAATAGTCCTGTGAAAGACAGGGTTCTGAATGGTCTCCGTCTATGCATGAAGACTATCTGTTGAATGAGAGCCCTGAGATATAAATGGATCACCACTTCAAATTTATTAGCTGTTTCTCAAGAAGCCATACTTTTATCTCATCTCTAATAGTACCCATTCTTATTTCACTAGCAGTTACCTTTACTGAGGTGTTTATAGCAAGGTGCTCAGACTTGAAATGTTCCATCCCAGAGGAAGTAGGCATGTACGCAAGACTCAGGTTACAACCAATTTACAAGTCTCAAAAATTCATGAAACTAACTAGATATACAGGGTCCCTCCCTTTGGTTACACAAACAGTAAATAACCAAATAACTGATGAGGAAGAAACTGGTCCTCCTGGTGAGCTACTTTGAAGAGATTTTCCCTGGTTGAGCTTTCTGCAAGTCATGCAGAAAGCACTAGGTTTGCAGCTTCCAGGAGGTGTCATCCATTTGTGTGGCCTCTCTGGTGATTTAGCTGCATTTGACTTATCTTTCTCAATAATAAAATTCTCACCAATATTTCTGTAAGTAACCCCAGTAAACTTATTGATTTGCCAAGTTGGACTTTGGTATATTAGTTAATTTGGTTTATGTCAACTACTTATCTGGAGGTGGGGGGGGATCTTTATGTTGCATCTTCCCAGAAAAGATGACTAACTTTGGTAGACTTAAAATTTTTATTTTATAATGGATTTAATTTTCATTTGTCAGTCTTAATAAAACTCTCCATATTTGGCTCTGTCTTTCTCTGTGTCCTTGTCTCTCTGTCTCACTGTTTCCCTTCTTCCCTTCCTTTGCATGTGTGTATTTGTGTAAGTCAAAGGTCTATATTGAGTTTCTCCATTGCTCTTAATTGTTGTTGTTGTTTCAAGACTATATTTTTCTCTGAGCCTGGAATTCACCAACTGGTAAAGCTGTCTAGACAAAGAGCATCAGGAATCCCTTGTATCCATGTACCACAGTGAAGGGGTTAAGATGCTACTGCCTTCATGTCAATATTTTACATGCTTGACAAGTCCAAGTGCAAGCCTTTGCATTTGTGCCTAGTCCTTAACTGACTTTCATATGAGAATTTTGACATTCAAATTTCCTTGTCTAAAGCTGTATGCTCATAGACATTTTCTTTTCTAATAGTTTCATACTTTTTAATTAATGGAGTTTGCTATACATTCTTATTTTGAATCCTTGGTTCAATATGTGGATGACAAATATTTCTTTCCCTTATACCTTTTTATGTTTTTATACAAAAATGCTTACAGTATTGTGCATTAAAATTGTGTATACCTTTTATCTGTGGTATAATAAAATAACAAGGGTTGTGCTTTCTTTCTACTTTTATCTTTTCACTCAGTTATTCATTTTATTATCTATGAATCTATTTGGGTCAACATTTCTACTTATCTATGTCTCCTGAAGAATTTTCAGATCTACTTTAATCTGTCTCCTTTCTTCAACCAGAGAAAACCCACATTAATTTTTTTTTAATGTTCAGTGACTTTGCTTTCATATCTTGCCATCAAAAGCATTCATGACAAAATGAGAGGCAATGGGAGCTGGCGAAGAGTCTTAGTGGCATAAGGCACCCATGTCACTCACACTCCCATACAGACACCCCCACACATCCACATACATATGGTTAAAATTATCTTCGTTCATTTGTTTGTTTCTCTGTGTAGCCCTGGCTGTCCTGGAACTCACTCTTTAGAACAGGCTGGTCTCAAACTCACAGAGATCTGCCTGCCTCTGCCTCCTAGAGTGTTGTGAATAAGGTCATCCCAGCTAAAATTATCTTTAAAACAAAGGAGAGAGAGAGAGAGAGAGAGAGAGAGAGAGAGAGAGAGAGAGAGAGAGAGAGAGAATAAAAGTCACTCAGTTTCTTTGGCATGGGTAGATAGTTAACAACTCTGCACATTTTCTTTCCATTTGCTTTACTTAATAATCTTTAAACTGATGGTTCATGTGAAAATGATACGTAAATATTATTCATGGGCAAACTCAGGAGTATGGGTGCAAGGATAATATGACTAAAATAGAAGATTCCAGTTAAGATTAAGCTGCCATAAGTTTTATCCTAAAGAGCAGATGTGACTTCTTTTTGGGGTAGTTCTGAAGGCACCAGGAATGAAACCTAAAAAATTTTCAGGAAACAGGAAATGCATCTGCCTCTAATCTGTTAGGTGCCATGCTGTCTTTTTGTTTCTGCTGTGTTGATGCAAATTTCTAGGCTTTGGGGTCTCCAGTGTCCACACTAAAATGACAGATTTGGGAGGGGGGTAGTGAAAACATGTATTTTTTTTCAAAATAATTCAAAGTCCTGAAGGCAAGGAGGTGTTCCCTACCTGAGATGCTGTGCAACCTCATGCAGGACACTATTCAGTTTACTGATGGAGGCAGCACAGTTCCACAGCTAAGCATAAAGAAGGTGAACTGGCAATAATCATTCGATGGGTTAATTACAGCCGCAGTGGAATAGACATGAGAGAGAAAGGCTTAGAACTGAGGCTTGGTAGTAGTGAAGTGTGAGAGCATAACTGTTTGCTCCCAAGGGGAAAAGGAAAGGACAGAAGAGGAAAGAGTAGAGCGAAGGGGGAGAATAAAGTTAAAGGAAAGAAATCTTAGGCTGAAGAGGGTTTATTAAAAGTGCTTAAGGCTGTATAGATGTGACATTTACTTTTAAAAGGTAGATGAGTTCAGAGATATATGTATAAAGAGATAATATATAAAGGGAAAGGCATCTAGAAAATAAATTAGAATGGAATTAGGATATGGCTAAAATCTTCTTTTCAGCAAGGTAGAAAACATTTTCCTAGGAAAAAAAATAGGATTAAGACTAATTGGGCCGGGCGGTGGTGGTGCACACCTTTAATCCCAGCACTCGGGAGGCAGAGCCAGGCGGATCTCTGTGAGTTCGAGGCCAGCCTGGTCTCCAAAGCGAGTTCCAGGAAAGGCACAAAGCTACACAGAGAAACCCTGTCTCGAAAAACCAAAAAAAAAAAAAAAAAAAAAAAAAAAACACTCGCCAAAAAAAAAAAAAAAAAAAAAAAAAAAAAAAAAAAAGACTAACTGGGCATGCAAATTAACTTTTAGACATGGGAGCAAGGAAATAAAGAAGACCTAAAGTTTTGGACTCTATTTCTGCTGAAATAAAGTCGTCAAGTCAAACAAAATATAGGAGGAAATGCCTTGAGGGGAAGGTAAGTTCAAAGCAAAAGCTGAGGATAATAAACATAGATGCCCTTAGATAGACAGTGAGAAGTGTGTGGAAATGAAGAAGGCCAGTGAGAATTCATATCAGAGGTTGCTGAGAAACCTAATCACATAGTGGATAATTTTTTGTAGAGAAGGATGTCATCAAGTGATGGGACAACACTGGAAGAGGGAAAATACAACCATACTTTTGCCAGATAGTGATTGAGTTATTGTACGGGATAGTCTTGTCAGAGGAGATAAGGAGAAAACAGAGTTCTATGTATTCATGTATGCAAAGGTCATCTGGAGCATATTTCCTGAAAGAGATGGCATATAAAGAAAGAAAACTTGTACACACACAGTACAGAAATTCTGAGCTGAAGAGATGTGGGAATTCAGATTTATAGCAACATGTAGGTAAGGTATTTAATAGAATGTAAGAAATTGTAAAATTAAGGTAAATTATTGTTCTCTTATTAATGTAAAATTGTTTTGGATGATAGGATGAATAGGATATCAGATAAATATTTATATTATTTTGGAGTATAATATACTATAAGCAAAATATACAATTGATGAAGTTTTCAATTTAGAGTTCTGATGTTGAGAAATACATAAAAGTATACATTAAATAGTGCTTAATATTGTGTATACCCCTCTTTAGTTAGTTGACATTAAGTGATATTTAGAAAATCAAATCTAATAATGATTGCAAAGTCTTAACTGATTTGAAACGTGCTGAGCAAATATTTCTCTGCCCAATTAGATTACACACACATAAAATCTTGCATAGATGGTGAGGATGTAGGGTAAGGGAAACACTTATCCATTACTCTTGGGAGTGCAAACCTGTACAGCCCCTATGAAAAGCAGTATGGTAGTTCCTCAGAAGTACAGGAATAAATCTACCCCCAAATCCAGGAGTACCACTCATGAGCATATAACCAAAGTATTCCACATCTTACTACAGAGACACATGTTCATTGCTGCCAGAAATTTGAAATAGCCTAGATGTTTATCAGCAGATGAATGGATAATGAAAATGTAGTAAGTTTACACAATAGAGTATTACTCAACTACTAGAAAGAAAGAAAGAAATTAGGAAATTCTCTGGCAAATAGGTGGTGCCAGAAGAATGTGATCCTGGGTGAGGTAACTCAGACCCCAAAAGACAAATATGCTATATAGTCTCATACACGTGGATGTTAGCTTTTAAGCCTTTGAAAAGCAAGCTGCAATGCAAATAACCAGAGAGGTTAGATATAGAATAAGGAACTATTTGGGGAGGGAATCTCCCCAGGGATGGGAAATATAATGAAGAAATAGAGAAGGACAACATTAATGGGAGATTAAAAGGAGACAGGTTAGGAAGAGGGGGAAATGGAATGTAGGGAGGAACAGCTGACACTTAGGGCCATCTGAAAGGTCATATGGAAACCTACTA
>CABHPQ010106836.1:0-11808 GCA_902168405.1 Peromyscus aztecus
ATTTTTTTCAGTTTGATATTCTTATTAGTAGTAATCATTTTCAGATGCCTGTTTTATTTTAATGAGAAGGAGAAAGAACAGGTGTGGATTTGGGTGGGTAGGGAAGGGATGGGAATCTAGAAGAGGTTGGGGGAAAATCCATATTCAGAAAACATTGTATGAAAAAACCTATTTTCAATAAAAATATTGCTTTGTGATTTGTCTAGTTTTTCTATTCATGTTATAAGAAGATAGAGAAAACTTCTCACCTGGAGACTTCTAGTCCCTTTATATGTTACTGCTAAAACTTGAAGTTCAAACTAGCTTTCAAAAGCCCCTTTTTCGGCTTCACCTGAGTGCTCAGTTAATATTGCCCTGTAATAGAAACTACTATTTCCAGCCAGGTGGTGGTGGTGCACCCCTTTAATCCCAGCACTCGGGAGGCAGAGCCGGACAGATCTCTGTGAGGTCGAGGCCAGCCTGGTCTACAGAGTGAGTTCCATGTTGGGCACCAAAACTACACAGAGGAATCCTGTTTCGAAAAAACCAAAAAATAAATAAACAAACAAATAAATAGATTACTATTTCCAGATGAGATCTCCAGAGTAAACTGGGGGTGAGAGGGGGCAATAGAGGGGAGGGAATAGGGGATGAGAACATGAGAGAATGGGATGGTTGAGCTTGGGGGAGGACAGAGTGTGAGAGCAATGAAAGAGATGTCTTGATGGAGAAATTATGGGTTTAGGGAGAAATCTGGTACAAGGGAAATTCCCAGGAATCCACAAGGATGACCCCAGCTTAGACTACTAGCAATAGTGGAGAGTGTGCCTGAACTGGCCTACTTTAGTAATCAGATTGATGAATACCCTAACTGTCATCATAGAGCCTTCATCCAGTAACTGATGGAAGAATATACAGAGATCCACAGCCAAGCACCAGGACAATCTCTGGGAGTCCAATCAGAGAGGGAGGAGGGATTTTATGAGCGAGGGGCGTCAAGATCATGATGAAGAAATCTACAGAGACAACTGAATCAAGCTTGCAGGAACTCACGAACTTTAGACTAAAAGCTGTGGAGCCTACATGGGACCAAACTAGGCCCTCTGCATAAGAGAGACAGTTGTGTAGCTTGGTCTGTTTGAGGGGCCCCTGGCAGTGGGATCAGGATCTATCCCTAATGCATGAGCTAGCAATTTTGGGGCTCTATGGTGGGTCACCTTGCTCAGACTTGATTCAGGGGGAGGGGCTAGGTCCTGCCTCAACTGAATGTACCAGGTTTGCTGACTCCCCATGGGAGGTCTTACCCTTTTGGAGGAGGGAATGGGAGGTAGTGGGGCAAGGCTGGGAGGGATTGGAATGAGGGATGGGTGGGGGGGGTCTGTGGTTGGTATGTAAAATGAATGAAAAATTTTTTTAAATTGAAAGAAAATAAACTACTATTTCCTATTCCCCTCTCATCTGCTTTCCCTTGTCCCTCCTCCCAAAAGCTCTTACAGGATTTCTTTCTGTGAAAAAGCTTTCACACAATTTTATGTTGGTCACTTGTCCCATCTACACTCTGTTTCAAGGAGCCTGGTTTGTGGCAGAAATCCCACAACTACATAGTGATCTCTTCCTTTGTCCCTTGGGCCAGCCTGCAACGTCAGCTAGGTGTTGATTTAAAATAGGTAATATTGATTCTCTATTTGAATGAAGTTATTTTGACTGACATCTTCTAATTGCTGTTTGGCTGAACTTTTTGAAATGGTAATTATGGGTTTAGGTATATTTACTTATTTAACGCTTCTTTTTCTTTTTCTTTTCCTTATCACCGTGTTTCCATGGATAGAAATCATATAAGTGGAAAATTAGTAATGCAAAGCCTTTCTTGAAGCTTTCTTTGATATTTTAGCTTAATATTCTCAAGATTGTGCCTATAAAATACCAAATGAATTTTAAAGTCATGGTTTGATCTCTTGTTTGAGTCATACCCATATTCATGTGAGAACTTACATTTTACTCTATCAATGAAAAAGGAGACAGAGATTAATTGAAATATCCATGAACTCTCATAAATTTTATATACCAGAGATCAAGACTCTAAAATGAATTATTGCGAAGTTTGACTGAGGGTTACAGTAGATTCTGTTGACATCTTCAGACACTGAAAGGCGAGTGGGTTGCTCCTTGCCTGGTCATGCTTTCTGGTCCTAAAATACACTTTCTTAGCAAGTCTAATTCATTAATACCCATTTTTTTGGTCCTCTTGGTAAGATTCATACAAAACTGTGATAATTTTTCTAATTACCTGCGATGATTTTTAAGGGGCAAAGCATTGACTATACTGTCTCTGACAGGAGTTGTAAGAATTAGTCTTTGTTTGATGAGAACCCTGGGTAAATGTTTGCTCCAGCCTGAATATGAAACGTCTCCACTTAGGGTCATATTTGCAATTTCATTTCCGACCTCTATCACTATTTGAAGTTGGGGAGCACGTAGATCTTGGGTGCTGACTGACAGAGGTAGGTCTCTGGAGGAGTCTTTCTATGTCATGGCCCATTCTGGTTGTGGTCCATGCTCTCTGCTTCCTCATCAGCCACTGTGAGAAGCTCTGCCATGGCAGAATAGCTGTTTGCTTGCCTGCCTTTCTCTAAGGAGCTGAAATGCCGGAGAAGCTGTGACCAGGACAAAGTCTCTTCCTGTTTCTTCAGACAGGCATTTTGTCACCGCAACAAGAAAAGTAACTAATACACAATATTAAGTATGTAAGTAAATACGAGGTCTCTGAAATGTCCATCTTCCTTTGATATGGCTAACACATTATCAGTAAAGACCCAATATTGATGATTATCGTTACTTCAAAACACACTGAGACGTTTCATAGGTCATGGGTCATTATATATCATTAAGCAAAGGCCATTTACAAACTGGAAGTAGGAGCTACACTTTAACCACCCTTATTTTAACGTATGACCTTTATGAAGGTCACTCACAAAGAACTGAGGACAAATCACTTCATACATTGGTCTAGATATATATTTAGAAAAGTTCAAAAACTTCTTGTATCTGAAGAACTTTTCTTGATCTATGATTTATAGGAAGGAAACATTTGTAAAGGGTATGACTTAAGATATGTTATACTTACGTTCTTTAGCTTGATGCATAATTATTTGTATTTATATTATATTTTTTATTCTTGTTTTATTACATGTAATTATATTAAAATTATTTTAGATATTATTATCTCAGCTATCAGTAGGCTTGATTAAATTAGGTATGTATATTAGAGCTGTGTGTGTGTGTGTGAGAAATGATATGAATATAAATCTCTACCTACCTAAGACTAGACAAACAAAATATATATATATGTATATATATAAAGCGACATCTTTTAAATAAATAATGTTAATTTTTAAAATGAGATAAGATTTTTTTTATATTTTTCATAACTTCAGATATGAATCTATAAAAGAAGATACAAGGTTTAGAAATTAAAAATATTAACAGGTATAAAAGGTACCAGAAAAATTTAATAAAAATTTTAATGAAACATATCAATTGTAAGGTTACATCAAAAATTGAAAACTCATTTATGAAGTGAATAAAAAGTCTAACTTCTTTTGAAAAACCCAGATGACTAATAACCAGGTTAGATTCACCATCTTGCTGCCAAGATTAGTACATCAAAACCTATGATTAGTATGATTTCAATGGAGACCTTTAAATTAATTATTTTTATGTGTGTTTATTAAATTAGAAGAATAATCAAATTATCTATTCAAGCTATAAGTGAGCTAAAAATCAATCATAGCAGTAGGGTAGAAAATGACAATAAATAGGAATTAACTCACACTAAGATTTAATTGAGCTGACTCCAGGGGTTAGATATACATCTCTACAGGAAATAGATTAATATTAGATTACAATAGCTTTGGCAGAGATGAAAGTTTTGGCTTTAAAAGGAAAAAAGGAAAAAGCTATTTTATTACAAATTGTGGAAATATATTTAACTATAACATATTGAGATCTTACTGGGAAAATTCTCTAATAAAATAATTTTTTTCTAGTGTTTAAAACCTCCTTTAGGGATTTTAAATTAAATTTAATAATGATTTTGTAAGACCTTTTAAGAGAGAAAATATAAAGTTTCTTAATACAAAGAGTACAACATCTTGTAAATATTTTTTTAGAGTTTCTTGTGTTCACACTAGTAACCTGAGCTATATGTGTATATGTGTACATGAGTTTGCATGCATTTGTATGTGTGAGTTTCAGTGTTTCTTTTTGTCAGCCAGAGGAGTCATCCTAGCTTTATGAAGACTAAGATGATATATTTAAAGTTCTAAGTATTACTCACTTTTTATTATATTTTATTTAATTGTATTATATATTCATTGTACAATCTAGTACAATGTAGTATTTAGAACTTTTGATTTTAATGCATTGATTCATTGAACTCTTGATTTTTCAAAAGCAACATTAGGCTATAATTCTATATTCAGTTATTAGTGTTTTCTATTTCTAAGTTGAATATACTTGGATATTTCATAGCCAAGGCTCTTCTCTCCATTGCCTTCAAAGTAGAAAACACATAGATTTATATTACTTGATCCCCCTTTGTCCTTATATACTGTTATTTCACTCAGATCTAAAGATGAGAGGATATAGTTGAGTTGCATCCCTTTTTATTATTGAACGAAGAAACTCAAGTGCTGATTAGCTGAAGAGTTAGCTAAAGGTAACATTTTATTCAGTGTTATGTTTTCTCAATAGAAAAAAAAAATGAGGAAAATCAAGAAGTCATAATGTACTGAGTTGAATTCCATACCTGAGGAAACATGAGTTTTGATCAAAGAGACATATCCTTGAACAATGACAGCAGCAACAAAATCTTTGTGTTTTTTTTTATTATTCTAAAATACCTCAGTCACAGTAAGTAGTGAAGATGTGATGAAGATATTATGGCACCACATTTTACTTAAGAATCATATTTTGAAATGGTTTAAATATCTAAAAACCTGTGTTATAACACTTCAATTTGCTTTAGATCGTCGTGCCTATCACAGTGACATTTACTGGAAGTCAATTTAAAACAGATGTAGAATCAAGAAACAACAATTAGATTTACTAAATAATCCATCAATGACGTCTGTTTCAGTTTTTTGAAAGACTCTAATGTCACAGTTTGAAATGGAGCTTCTTCCTACTCAGCGTGAAATACCCACACTAATGTAATATACTATAATCTCTTATCATTTATATCTTAAACTTGATAAATAATTATAAATCAGATACATAAGAGCTTCTGAATAAAAATAAAGCTCTATAAGTAATCAGCTATATACATTTCTGATATGTTGGCATATTATAGTTAGCATAGATATGACTTGCCTCTTGAACAGCATGAACTCATCTGGGTTTGCCAATGATATTCTGCTCCACTTTCTCTAGTCATCTCTTCTAAACAGACTGGGTTAAGAGGAAGCAGTTTTAAATTGTGCTTCCCTGATGGTGAAGATATCAAACATTTTTATATGTTTCTCAGTCATTTGTGATTCATTGTTTGAGAACTCATTGGTTAGTTATTACCCCATTTTCGTTTGGGGTTATTTTTTTCCTTGGTGTTCAGTGGTTAGCTCTTTATATACCTCTATATATTAATCCTTTACAGATGTATGATTGGTTACGATTTTTTCCAATTCTATAGCAGTTACTTTGAATGACAGTGTTCTTTGCTGTACAAAAGCTATTCAAATTTATGATGTTCCATTTTTTTCATCTGACTCGGTGCCTATTTTATCAGTGTCTTGTACAGAAAGTCCTTTCCTGTGCCAATGAGTTCAAGCTAATTCCTCACTTTCTCTTCTATCAGGTTCAATATACGTTGTCTTTTGTTGAGGTCTTTGATTCAACTGGAGTTGAGTTTTGTGTAGGGTGATATATTTGCACCTATTTTTCATTTTTCTACTTGCAGCTATTCAGTTTGAACAGAAGCATTTTTTGAAAATGCTGTCTTTTCTCTAGTGCACATTTTTGGCTACTTTATAATAAACAAGGTGTTTGTAAGTATGTGGAGTTATGGCTGCTTCTTTGATTCTATCCTATTGATCAACATATTTATTTTCATGCCAATACTATGCTCTTTTTATTACTATAACTTGGTAATACAACTTTAATTCTGGGATGATAATACCTTCCATTATTTAGGATTGTTTAAGCTATCCTTTTTTGTGCATGTTTCCGTATGAAGTTAAAGACTTTTCTTAATACTGTGAAGACTTATGTTGGGTATTTATGGGGATTGCATTGAGTCTATAGATTGCTTTTTGGAAGATTGGTCATTTTCAGTATAATAACCCTACCAATCCATTAATATGGTATATCTTCACAAAATCTGGTGTCTTCTTCAATTTCTTTCTTCAATGTCTTGAAGTTTTTATTATAAAAATATTTCATTTGCTTTGTTAGAATAATTCCAAAATATTTCTTTTTGAAGTTAGATATCTAAGTAAGAGACCAGAAGGAGGATTGGATCTCCAAATGAAGGGGAAATAGAATATCCTATTGTGGAGAGAAAAAGGTAAAACTTGAAGAGGAAGAATAAATATGGAAAGGATTGGAGAACTGGGTAAAGGAGGAAATATGGACAAGGACAATTTAAAACAGGAGCTTTTTGAAAAAAACTATATGGAAATCCATTGTATAATTTTCTTAAAATATGCACATATATGAAAACAATCTAAAGGGAGTCAAAATACAATGGAGGAGACAATGGCCCAACTAGATATCTAATGCCAAAAATAAAACCTCTTGTGTCAGGAATGGGTTACATCTTATTTATTCATTGGCCAAAGGGGCCCCATGAAATTACACCCCTGCCCACATCTCAGGCTATCACAAAGTATATTGGTTGCTTTATGCAACCTGATAATAAGGTCCTCTTGCTGAAGACAACACTCACTTATGTCATCTACATGGAGAATTCAAGATGGTGCCCAACTGCTAAAGGAGGTGATGATGGAAATGTAGACGAACATGGTTTAAGGTAGACTCTGAGTTAGAACAAATAAAAAACATTTGATTAATTTAATTTAAGTAAGTCTAATAATATCATACTCAAGACAAAGGCAGAGCAAAAGATGCAGATCAAGAGAGACAGAAATATGAATTTAAAGTCTATATCATCCTAGTTAGCTTTAACTACCAATTTGACACAGCTTTGACTCATCTGAGAAATCCCTCTATTTAATTGCCTAGACCATAATGGCTGATTGGGATGTCAGTGGATATTGTCTTGATCATTAAGTGATTAAGGAAGATCCACTTCATTGTGTTCAGTATTATTCACAGGCAAGCAATTTCAGGGTGTGTAGGAAATTTAGTTAAGTATGAGACCAAGTAAGCCAGAGATCGAATTGTGTACCTTCCTAGATCCTGCTTTGAGTTTCTTACCATGAATTCCTGCACTGACTTCCTCCATGATGAAATATAACCTGTAAGTGTAAGACAAATAAGACCTCTCACCTCCCAGTTGCTTTTGGTCACTTTTTTTCTTTTTAATCACAGCAAAAGAAAAGTCCAAGAATAGGCTATGTTAAGACAAATGTTTAACTTTAGAGTTAATATTAATGACAAAAAGCATTAGCAAAGAGTTTTAAGTAGGAAGTAGTCCAAATTTCAAACAAACGTGTAAAGCAAGCCTAAGGCACTTGAGAAGATTGTTGTAGTATATCTGAGAAGTAGCTGTGTTTTGTATTAGGACAATGGTACTAGCAAGTGAAGAAAATAACTATTTGCGGATGGGCAATCAAGTGAACTGAGGCCAAGTAGGTATGAAGCAAATATTGCTCTTTAGATAATGATGCTTCCGTCGTAAGCATCACTTTGTATGTTAGCACCAAACAAAAAATAGAAAACATCAAAAGGAAGGACAAACATAAAATCCACTTGTCAAAATCCTTCCTACTGTATCTATGAAGTAACTGTCTTATTTTCACAGTAACTATACAGATGAATAGAAATTAGCTTCCCAGGTTATGTCAAGACTGAGAACCTAATTTGCTATTTTAAACCACCTCCAATGGTACTAGAAGAGTCTAGTTCTTCTACTCCAGCCCTAGAACTAGATTCTTTTTTTTCCCTCTTAGGCAGAGGTTCAAGAATTTAGCAAGGATCATGAACTCATAAAAGGAGACTAAGTGCACATTATGTTGTAGTTGCTTTAGATGTCAGTTTATTTATTTTGTCACATCCACTGCCTTGAACGTCACAGCAGTACCTTGCCATGAAGGTTCTTTTGTTAGAACATTCTATGCTCCCTGGTTATTCATCTCATTTACTGATTCTTAGATTTTTGAATCACACTCAAAGACTGCACTTACATTAACTTATGTAAATTTTGTTGTACACAGTCTTTTGATACTTTGCCCCTTCATCTGCTCTTCTTCAGTAACCTTTAGAGAGATCCATCTCAACTCTTGTCTACCAAGCCATCTTTAGAGGGCAGCTTGTCATTACCAGTAATGACCACATTGTCATGATCTCAAGTTCAGGTGTGTAATGACTATCTGTTTGTACAATTTTTCTGGATGATAGAACCTAAATATTTAGTAAACATCTAATCTAGGTAATAATGTCTTGGGTTTTATAACGTGTGATTGCATTACTTTTTCTATTTTAAAATTTTAACTAAATACAGTTGCATCATATTGCCCTTTATTTTCCTCTATCTAATGCTCCAACTTCCCAGTGTTCTCTCCTCCCAAATCTCCCACATCCACCCTTACTCCCTCTCAAATCAATGGCTTCTTATTCTTGGATTATTATTGTTACAGATAGATGTGTGAATGTATAAATACAACCTGCTGATTCTGTTTAGTGTAAGGATTATCTTCTTATCAATTTAAGAAAGGAGATTACCTAGTTTATATAGCAGAATCTGAGTGAATTAATTGACAGGTATTAATAGTAAAATACAAGCTTTTTCTGACGTGGAAGAAATTTCGGATCAACTTCAGTGTCAGTACTTGCACAAGAGTTTCTTTTCAGCTAGCCTACTCTGTGGTTTATAGATTTGAAGTCTGTCATAACAAGCAATCATATAAGTGTACATAGAAACACACATACACACATGCCTCACATATACTCATGTATATGCACACACATGAGCATGAAGGAGATACAGAGAGGTATAAAATTAGATGTTTACATCTATGGACTCTACTACATAAAGGAAATTATTAGGTCTGTAGTGTATATATTCAGGCCTATTTTCTTGTCTTTTTCCCTAGATAACAGAGTGTAAGAGTTATTTGCATGTGATTTACATTGTATTGATTATTGTTAGTAACAGAGATGCATTAAAGTAGTTGGGAGGATTGTGTAGTTTACGTGCAAATACAGCATCATTTTCTATAATGTACTTGAGTGTCTATAGGTTTTAGTACCAGCAGGGAGCTATGCAACTAATTATCTAATACAAAATAGTGATGAATATACACACACACACACACAGAGGGAGAGAGAGAGAGAGAGAGAGAGAGAGAGAGAGAGAGAGAGAGAGAATGAGAGAGAGAGAGAACAAACCAGAACACTACTCTTTCTCTGCTTCCCTGTTGGCTAGCTTTCCTTGTGTGGGCAGTGGAATACATGCTACTGGGTGAGAAAACTCATCAATTCTTTTACCTAGTTGTTACAATAATGACTTGCTCTTTTGTCAGTTATGAGCATAGTCTTTTGATATTTCACTCCATTGCCTTTTCTAAAACAGTTTCTTTATTGAATAACTCTATGTTAATAAACACCAAAATTTTATTTTCCTCTCTCCTTGAACTTCAGACTCATCTGTTTCACTCCCATTTGGCTGTACTTCATGTCTACATAAGTATTCCACCAGTTATAAAAGGATAGGTTAGATGACAAGAGAGATCAAGTCCAAATGTAACCAGGATTGTTCTCATTGGTTTCATGTGTCCATCATGGACTAGCTGTGATATGATTCATGTCACCTTTGCTGTGCGATGGGATCAGTTACAACAGCCTGAATGTTGCTGTTCTATTGGCTGATAGACCTATGCAGGAGATGAATGCTGCCTGTCCAGTCTTTTGTAAGTTATATGTGCACCTTCTGCACTTACCTCCTCCATCAAAGCAATATGGTCTCCTATTGGGTCCCTCAGTTAGTCTCAGCTGCAAGAAAATCCAGAAGTGTTAGTATTTTAAATATTTCTCTAAATTCACTTTTTGTTTATTATTGTTATTTTTTTAAAGAAAGTAAATGTTGACAGTTAAGCAATTTCAGCATCAATTTCCAGACTTTTATCTAATAGTTTATAATAGTATTTGAGCTACAGTTTAAGGAAAAAAATAAGTGGGGAGATATACACTGAAATTTGAATATGAATAATTTTAATATATTAGTAGTATACTTTTATGAACCCTAAAATATGGAAACTTATTTTAGTAATAAAATGAGATAATAAAATGATAAAGTATAGTATACAAAATTCTTCATGGAGCTATATAAAATAAGACTTCAATAAACTCAAGATATATTAACTCCTGCTTAATACGAGCATGATCTTAGAGTCTTATGTTTGCCTTATGGAAAAGGAAGAGATATATAAAAGCAAAACCTTTCTGAAATAATCTAGCCTAAGTCTCATGAATAATTAAAAATAAAATACCAAATACTAATAATAATGATGATACTGTCTTATCTTATGATAGATTATCAAATCAGAAAAGACAGATGTGATTATCAATATTATACAATTATAAAGCTGGAAAAAACTGAGGGGATAGCAAATGTTTGGAAAATATTGAAATTAAATTTGAGCTAAAAAAAATCTATATTTTAATTTTACCTTTTTTCCTCCCCAGAATGAAGTCATTTTGAATACAGCTGAAGTCCTTTTAATAAAACTAAAATGTATTTGTGGATTAAGTAATTTGCACGGGCTTTTAAAACCGTAATCTTTTCTGGTTTTCAATTTCAACTTTGACCATGCACCACCTTACTAATGGTGCCTGTACACTAATATATTATTTGTAATCCATAAATCAAAAAATGGAAATGGCTGTGTAAGAATTTCTACAGAGGGACAAAAATTTGTTGTGAGGGGGTATCTACAGAAATACTTGGGTGGACCTTTACATGAAATACAAAAAAAAAAAAAATTCTTTTATATAGTAAACAAAGCAGTAGAATAAAACAGTCATGATGGAAGGGAAGGAGGGCTGAGTCTTTTCTCCAAAGGAAAGCCTAGGATCTCTCACCACTTCACTTACATCTGATGCTGGATTTTATTGACAACCCAACATGACCCTTCTTTTGCCTGAATCATGTCCCTCTGCCGCCCTCGTCTGGTAAATAATGATTCTTTCCCCGTAACTGTTGAAATTTATTCTCTTGGAAAAATAAAACAAATACTTTGCATTTTGGCACTTGGGAAGCATTCAGGATCTGCACATACTATCTTCAAAAATAGCTGTAAAGGGTAGATTTTTCCCCCAATGATCACTGAAAACAATATTGATAAGTGAGTCCACACGACAGAGTGAAAGCAAAGTGTTTCTGCTTTTGTCCTATTAACAGTGACATCAAAATTATCATGGCCACTTTTATGGCCAAAAGCAACTTCAGCTCCTTTTTTGTCCCCTCTTGAGAAATTGCAGAGAGCTGATGGGAGACCAAAATCCACTGTGAATTCTTATTTTCAAATTATGTTTCCAGAGACATTATTGTCATGGCATGTTGAAAATACCTTGACATTATCTATCTGCAGACATTTTGACAAATTTTATTTTACATTAAATTAATACCAATTATATATCATTGCAGAAAGATGC
>CABHPQ010106856.1:0-12036 GCA_902168405.1 Peromyscus aztecus
TGACAAGTTGTGAGTCTCTCCATAAATCTCCATATAATGCAAGAAAATGTGTCTCTAGTGATGATTAAGAGATGTTCTAAGGATGATCTAAACAAATATAATATTGGGTTCTTCCCTATACCTTATGACTTTGCCAGTCTCAAGTTCTTGGAACATTAAGTAGTTCAAGAAAAAAAGTTCTGCCTTTTATAAAGTGCCCTAAATCCAGCCAGAATGTATTTCTTTACTTCAAGGTATTTCCTCCACCACTTTTCTCTCTTGGGAAGCATGCATAGTGCCTTCGAGCATTAGGAAACCTAGACGGTAAGGATGAAGCTTCCAGACCAGTTTCAACTGAAATTCTCCATGTGCTCTGACTCTGGTGTAACGTGTCTTCAGAGAACTGATCTTTCTATCAAGTTCTGGACGGGCAGCAAGAGCAGTGAGATGATGATGTTGGAAGCCTACAGGACCCATTCACCAACAACTTGAATGGGATAAATCACATCTTCCTGTTTGCTAGCCTATGGCATGGGGAGGGGCATTATTGTCCAGTATAGGATAGCTCCATTTAAACTCTTTATATTTGTATGTTTGTTTACAAAGCTTCTGCAATAGTAGTCTTCAAAAGCAGGTAGCGTTCATTATGACTCCCTGTACTGCCTCATCTACTTCCTCCCATCCGCCAACTCATGTAACCTTTCCTGACTCATTATCTTCTTTCTGTTCTTCATGCCACCTGTGTTGATCACTGAATTGGAATCAACATGATCACGCTAATCAAAAACCAGCATCTAAGGGATTAACATATCAATACTTCATACCTTATCTGAAATCCACCAAATCTTCAAAACAATAGAATCAGAATCAAACTTCTCCTCAGCAGAAGCAGGCATGATTCTTTTATCAGACACAGAGTGTAAAGAAGTCCATATGACAGGTAACATTGTAAAAAGACAAATAGTATGAAAGGCCAAGGCAGTATGCCTTCCTCCTCAGAACCCACCTATAGTCCTATAGAATACAATTCAATGACAATTACCTAAATGAATCTGGGACACAGAATTTAAATGAACAAACAAAAACTTCATCAAATAATTCAAAGATTTTAAAGAAGACACAAACATCTCACTGAACTGTAAAAGTATAGGAATTAACTCCTGAGTGCTAAAACACAAATGTACTACAAAATGAAATGCCAAAGACATTTCACGAAGGAAAAACTGAGTTCAGTAAACAGATATAAATACAAAGAAAATCCAAGCTAAAATGAAAAAATTAAAAAAAAATTCTAATGACAAAACTCTGGATCAAAGTTCTCAACCTAAGACCTGATGCACTCCTTCTACTACAGGAAAAGGTAGGGGTGGACTTCAATTGACAGCTTCTGGCAAAGAGTTTCTGAACAGGATCTTGATAGTTCCCGGAATTAAGACCATCAACTAATAGCTTCAACCTTGTAAAACTGAAAGTTTATCTACTGAAGGAAACATTCATTGAGTAGAAATTGCCTCCAGAATGGAAAGTTATCCTTAACAGATACATTTCTGACAGAGCAGATATGTATTTAGTGTATAAAATATACAAAGAATTACAACAGAGCACTAAGAAAAAAAATCCAATTAAAAATGTGCTATGGAACTGAATACAGAATTCTCAAAAGGAGAAATATAAATGACTATAACAAGCATTTCTATTTTTTAAAAGAATGCAACATTCTTACCCATCAGGAATAAAAGGAGATATTTTTCTAAAGAAACAATAAGAACTGGTATTAATACTAAGGCCCATAGACTGTACTTACCATGTCCAATGTCATGTGCCCTGCTAATGAGTCCCTGCACTAGATGTTCAGTCCCATTCCCTTTGAGACCTTTAACCACTGTTCTATTTCCATGACTATCAGAGGATTAAGCTGCCTGATATTTTTTTTTCTGCTTGTATTCTATGACATGTTGATGTTTGCAAATATTTTTACTGCATTACATTTTTTTAAGGAAATACAATGTATTCACTGTTTTTTCTCCAATGATCTATTGTCATGGGTTTTTGCAAAGTCATCCTTTAATTACGTGTTTTGACATACTTAAACCTTGTCTGAGGGTTCTGTTCTCTATCTAGGTTTGAGGAAGTTATTTCTTTATATTGTATTCAACAATATTGTAAAAAACGACATTTCCCAAGATTTCATGCCAGTTATTTGTTCTTTTATTACCTCTAAAGATTAATGTCCAATCAGACAATTTAATTATCTGATACTTACATGCCAGCCTTCTAAAAGAGTGTGTTTTTCCTTATAATAAATAATTGGATTCTGTTTTATTGACACAAAGAAAAATCTAAGTCAGTTATGAGTCTGGAGCTGATGCTATTTGTAGCCCATTTAATACCTTTTTAGATATAGTAACAACTCTCTATATACTTTCCTTGGGTTTGTATATTTTATTTCTAACACCAATATATTTTGTATTCATCACTGATGACCAGAATTGTTGTAGCCATAATAATTTAATTTATTTCATGACTCACACTTCAATACTTACATGCTATACTCATGACCTGTGGGATTAATTTTAGGCGTAATTTGTATACTACATCTTCCTGCAAATTCAGACCAAATGTAGGTCTCCTGACTCTCCCCTGTAGCTTGTCTTCTTACTACTTTCTACATTTTCCTTTCTAATGAGATCTCTTAGGGAATCCTTCCTAAATCCATTGCCTTGTTTGGAACCCAGAGCTACACATTTTTCTTTTCTGTTTATTTTTACAGGAGTGGACCAGGTCATTGAGCCAATTAGTTAAGGTATAATACAGGAGGCTATGGTATTTTCCCAATGAAGAAACACAGAAAAACAAACTTAAGCAAATAAAGGATGTAACTTTTTAAACATCCTGAACAATACCACAATTTATTAGAATAATACTTGATTTCTTAGTTTTTGCAATATAAGCTGTTATAAAATAATGGGCAGAAATGACACAAATATTACAGAAGACATTTCTCCACAATATGTGTATTCTTTGCATTTTGTCTTTCTTATTTTTTCATACTAAAATATACTTTATTCTAATTATATTGTTTATAAAAATATTTTTCTATACCTCTTGAAAAGGATACAAATACATCTGTGCACATTTGTCTGACAAAGAAAGTTTCATTAATTCATATTTATCATCTTATATTTTAAGAAGAAAGGAAAAAACATTTCCATTTTCATTTGTTCAATTTTCTCAAATTCTAAATACAGCAGAAGAAGTTCTATATTTAAGATTAATTGTTGGTTGAGAAATTCTTTTCATACGTGTATTTATCATAATGTTCACAGGTAAAGTTTTTTAGTTATTTTAATAGATTTTTGTTTGAAATGTCATACATGCACATACTGTGATTTGTCAAATCACTCTTCATTTGTATCTTCCAACTGTTCTCTTACTTTCTCACATTTTTTTCTCTGATTTATGTATTCTCTTTCCTTTTTAAAAGAAAAAAAAACTTACTGAGTCAACATAGTGTTGCCTGTATGTATATAGGTATACGACCACCTACTATAATATTGGTAGACTTATAGGGACCATTTCCCTGGAGAAAATTTACTCTCCCTTCCCCAGAAGCTATTGATTGCCAAGTCTTTTCAGCTCATTAGCTCCTCCTCAGTCCATGCTGGGACTTTGGCTTCTTTATCTTTTGCAGGTTTTGTGTATGCTTCCACATCTACTGTTTGACCATGTGTGCAATGACATAGTCATGTCCAATAAATAACGTTTTGTTGTGACGTACATTATTTCTGGCACTTACAATCTCCCTTCCCCTTCTTCAATAATAATTGAATTATAAGCTTGAATATCATCATGGATTTAGGATGGTCAATCCATTTGGAAGTTTTGGAAGATTTGTGACTGACAAATGTGCTCTTAGACTATGTTATAACCTGGCACTATCACAGAATTATATGGATAAGGCTATAGGATTTGTCATGCTTCAATGAAGTAGAAGGATGTTCGTCAAACTGCATGATCTCTTTACTCTAAATGCAGGAAACATCAATGAGCATAAAGGCAACATCATCACGGTTTGGTGTTCAAAAGTTGATCTGAGTTAGAAGAGATCTGAATAATGACTAATTGTTCTATCATATTATTTAAATATGATATGAATTTAGTTACATACACAAGCAAACACAGATGAGGTACAGAAATATATATAGACTCATAGACTCTATTATTTAAAAAGAGCCATTATGACATATAAAAGGTCATTTATTTTGCATAAAATAGCAATATTTTTAGAGTATCATTCACTTGAATAAGTACATGTTCATAATATGTGAGCTTTTCAGCCATCAAAATTAATCCCATATGATATGAATTATTGAATTACATAGCATATATGGTAGGATAGTTAGGGAGAAATGATTCATTCTCATACCTAGAAATTTCAAATTGTAAGATCAAGAAGTAGTAAGTGTATCACATGTTCTACAAGGAATAATTATTGTAAATATTACCTAAAGTATAGAGAAGTCAATATAGAGTTCTTAAAATATTGTATAAAATTTAACACATTAAGTGGCATATTATGAAGCCACATTGGGAAATGGAGAAATTGTCAAGTCTATGTGGTATGTTCTTTTAGAAAGAGTGTATGTGCTTCTCTGCAACAGGCATTATTAAATAGTACAAATGGTCTTCATTGTCACTAGAACTCTGAGACTCCAGAGTACAAAATAAGTTAACTCAAGAAGATAAACGCTAATGTCATCACTTTCCCACATATCTAAATTACGCTGATGAGAAACTTCTAATTAGCATTTTGACCTTTAAGCAGATAATTCAGTGAAACTTTCATTAGTAGTAGATCAAGAAGAGATTGCAAATTAAAACGCAATTTTCTGATTTGTTGCAAAGTCTAGTTACTGAATTCAAAGATATCCATATTTAATTATGTATTCTTCACTGGCAATAAAATGTGTTCTCATTAGAACAATTCAGAAAGGACTATACAAAGGATAAATAAACTACAAAGTTTAAGAATCTACACTCACTTTTTCCACATTAATCAAAGAATTTAGATATTGTATTTAAATGAACTGAAGCTGGAATATTTACTACTTATATTATTTTAATAAAATTTATTATAGTTTTCTTTCCGTTAATCAAGTATCATTACTGAGCTTAGAAATACAATGTATTTAATAATTTAAATTTTGCCCTTCTCATGAAAATGTTCTGTTTTTGCGGAGTGCAGAGTAAAAAATAGGTTTATACTTATCAAGATTTTTCAAAAGAATGTAGAAAAATAATCGATTTCAAATCTGGCCAGCTCTGTTTTCATTGTTATTCATTAAATGTGTGTAAGTGAATTTCTACAATTTGAATCTAGATGGTCAACCAGAAGACTTTCGGAAAACAACAAAATATACTTTCCTTTTGTACATTGCTTTATAATCCTTGAACAAGAGGCAAGCTGACTGGCAATAGCAAGAAACCTTCGTGCATGACCTCTTGCTCTGGAAAATCAATCATCAGTTGAAAGGTCCTATGTTCGCTGTTCCTTATGTTATGTGATTTTCTCCTAAGGAATACATCAACAATACCCCGAAGAAATGGGTCACTGAGTCCAGGTTGGTGAGTCAGTAAGTTCATTATGGTTACTTATAGGAATAGAACACATTGTGAGAGCAAAGTTATTAGTGGATACTACCCTTGTGAGAACATGAGTATGAATTTTACACATATCACTGTTTCCATGATAAAACCTGCACAACCTGGTATTATACTTAACACTAAAAAAATTAATGTATTGATAATTACTTCAGTATTGAAATATATCTAAATGTAAGTGTGATAAAATACTGGAAAAAGAATTAAAAGGCTCTTCTGTCTTGATTGAGCATTTACCATGAGTGGAGCTCTCAGGACAGGCAACTGTTCTGAGTGAGACAGTCATTCTGTCTACATGGGTTTAATATCTTTCATTCTTCCGTGATTAATGGACTACAGCCTTCTGTAATATTTTCATGTTTTTTTTTAAACTTTAACTTTCAGGTATTTGTAATGACAGTTAACTTAAAACACATCTTCATTTGTATAAAATAGAGTATTTTCTTATTTGAAGAGGTGTTTCTTTAAACTATTTTTTTCTTCAATTAATAAACTTTCTCTTATAAAATTCTGAAACACAAACACAAACATTTACCAAGGTCCATGCAAAGTCCCTGTGTTTCAAGTCCATGTTTGTATCAATGAAATTTCTTCAGAGATAGTAGCAGGCACAAAACTGTCATCTGCCATCATTGTGATTCCTTCTTTTGGAATAGTTTGGGAAGGACCTGCCTGAGGATATCATACAGTAACACATTTTACAAGTAGAAACAGCACACTCTAAAATAGTGATAGAAAGTACAATAAATATGTAACAGTAACATAGTCATTTATTATAATGACTATATGTAGTATCCTAAATGACAGTATTCCTTTAAACCACTAGGAACCCATTAGGTTTGTTTATACCTCTATTATAAAATTGCTAAATGGTCTTATAAATGATACAACTGGAGCTAGGTACTGGGGTGAATGCTGAATGATCAGAGAA
The DNA here is from genome assembly GCA_902168405.1 of Peromyscus aztecus. NCBI lineage: Eukaryota > Metazoa > Chordata > Mammalia > Rodentia > Cricetidae > Peromyscus > Peromyscus aztecus. Next base: position 6,572 of record CABHPQ010106856.1, read on the forward strand.
ACAGAACAAGCCACAGCCAACCTCAACTTGCCAATTCCTCAGCTGATCCTGTTTCTTCAGACTGGAAGCCTCTGGGTCCTCATCCAAATGGATCTCAGCTGAACTGCTGCTAGAAGCCTAAAAGCTTAACCAGCTCTAGTTCCTGGTCCTCACAGCTTATATACCTTTCTGCTTCCTGCCATCACTCCCTGGGATTAAAGGCATGTGTCACCATGCCTGGCTGTTTCCAGTGTGACTTTGAACTCACAGAGATCCAGATGGATCTCTGCCTCCTGAATACTAGGATTAAAGGTGTGTGTGTGACACCATTTTCTGGCCTCTATGTCTATCTAGTGATTCTTCTGTTCTGTGACTCCAGAAAAGTTTATTAGGGTTCACAATATATTGGGGGACACACTATCACCACACATTACCACAAACATGAGTTTAAAACATTGTACTTTAATGCTGTGATGGCTCTGTATTCACTAGCTGCTACAATTTTGATAAGGGTCCTCCCAACATTCTATCTGTGAAAGTTTGGATCAGCAGCATGTAGCTCTGTAAGGCAGTGTGGGAACCTTTAAAATGAAGGGGCAAAGTGGAAGGATATTAGGTCTCTGGTGTGCTCCGATAAGGAATATTAGAACAGTCATCTCCCTTTCTGTGTATTCTAGCATCACTGAAGAATCAACGTTCTGCATGGAGGTCTCCTACCATGAAATACTATCTTGTAAAAAGCCCAATAGTAGTGGACAAAGTGGCCAAAGGCTGGAACTCTGAAATCATTAGTCAAAAACAAACATCTCCTCTTTCAATCTGACGAATACTCAAGATTTTGGTGATAGTTTATGAAATCTGTCTAATATACTAAGTAATTGTAAAAACTCCATGAAAATAATATGAGATCATCATTGTGCATTCAATCTGTCAGTCCTGATCCTATTTTCATTACCCCCATCCTGAGTCCACCCACAAAATCTATTCTGTTTTCCCCTCCCAGGGAGATTCATGTGTCCTCATTAGTCCCCTTCTCTATAAACTACCTCCCTTAGAATACAGATTATAAGCCGGTTGGTGGTGGTTGCCGCCTTTAATCCCAGCATTCGGGAGGCAGAGGCAGGTGGATCTCTGTGAGTTCGAGGCCAGCCTGGGCTACCAAGTGAGCTCCAGGAAAGGCCCAAAGCTACACAGAGAAACCCTGTGTCGAAAAACAAACAAACAAACAAAAAAAAAAAAAACGAGTACAGATTATAGCTTGATTATCATGTATTTAATGCCTAAATATCCATGTATGAACTAATAATACCACATTTAACTTTCTGGGTTTTGTTTACCTCTTTCAATGTGATTTTTTTTTCTAGTTGCATCCACTTGACATAAATGTTTATAATGTGAGAATTGAAACAAGACAATAAAGCATTAACTTTAGCTAGCAATGTATCACATGACTTGCATTTTTCCTTAGTCTATATATCTTTGAATGATCATCGAATACTTCAAGTATTTCTATGCAATTACAAATAAATTTTGGTGAGTAAATATTGATAAATACAGATTTGTTAATGATAATTTACCATTCATGCTGCAAAGTAGATGTTTTGTGGGGATAAAAATCAGTACATTATATTAAGTTTTCTGTTTATTTTTCCATAATAAGTTATTTTTTGGTTAAAAAAAAAACTTTTATCTGGGCTGTTAAGTTCTTCAGAGAACCATGACAGTATGAAAGTCCATTTCCCAATGTTTCAAAAACACAAGAGAATGTTGTTCTCTGTCATATAAAAACACTGGACTAAGACTTAAGAAAAAATGTACTCTTAATATTTATTATTAAAATATCTTTCAGTGACTTTGAATGTTTTTCTTACTTTAAGTATGAATTGCCCCTATTCATTAATGTAAAATGCAGTCAACATCAACTTTAAGTAATTCAAAAGCAGTAGAATATGGACTCAAGATTCTGCTTGTGCTTACCAATGTCAATTACATATTATACTATAGGCAGAATTTGAGGAAGTGATATAATGCTTCGAATAAAAAAAAACTGTCATTGTATAATATATTAACTAGTCAGAGGCATAAAATGCTGGACAAAATGACCATGGTTTGCTGTCAAAGGTGGACCTAAGCTACAGTGTCTCATTGAATACAGAACTTACACAAATGTTGGTTTTGGTAGATACAGACTTTGTTTTACTAGGATTCCTTTGAGGATCTAATAGTTCTAATATTAAAATAAAACCCATTCTCTATTCTACAGATTTTGTGGGTTTAAATATTTATATTAGTTCAAATCTGTTGAGAAAGGGGGTTTTCAAGGAAACTTTCATCTTTACATTATGTGTTAATACTGAAATGTTGTAAGGTTATTCACTGAGCTAATATTTATTTTTCTTAGTATGTAGATTTCCATAAAGTGTAGGGTAATATAGATGAACTGCAACAGAATATATTTTATAGTCCAATGGGAACAGGAAGGACTGTGGTTGCACTGATAATTTTATTTAAGCAAACTGAAGATATCTGCAGAGAGAAAAAACACCTTGTAGATTACTCATACATACAGACACAGGAACAATAGACACACAAAAAAGTTTGAGGGCAGCAATTTCAACCAGTTTTCATATTTATAGAACATATTGCTATAATTTATAACCAGCCAACTGAGTTGTTTTCATGTTTTTTTTTTCTGTTTTACAAATGGAGAGATTAGCATAAATGTTTAAATCTGAAGGCAAGGAACATCAGCTGGACAATTTTAGTCAAGTTCTATCACCTAAAGTTAATGAATTCTTTCTGTACCCTAATATTTTTCAGGCTATAAACATCGGGGCACAATTATTAAATGAGGAAATGACAGCACTTCTGTTTTTTGATAAAGAGAAGCCAATGTTACAATGAAAACAGGTCTGGGAGTGATAGATATCATGACTGTGTCGATGAACTTGAGTCTCACAGACTAAAGGGACAGTTGGGTCTGAAACCTTCCTCATGGGTGAGCATCAGGAAGAAATTTGGTGGTTCTCAGGACAAAATGAAATTAAACATTAATTTCAAAAGTCAATTTCAAACTTAATTAACATTCATAAACCTAAGGACACTTGATAAACATTCATAAAGTGTGCTCTAGAATTTATATTATTGTAGAAATTAAAATAAATCATTTTATAACTTCAATATGTACTTTCATATAAAATAGTTAAAATGAAATAGCTCAATGAAAATAAACTTAATAATCTATACGGTTATAATTGATACTGATATGAAATTTAAACTTTTTAATTTACACAGGAGAGACAGGAGATATTATATCTGATAACATGAAATTTAGTTTTAAGAAAATTACAGAGTATGTAAACAAAAATACTATGTTAAATTTTTATAATATAGAACAATATAATAAATATATATATAAATAATATTTTCAGGGAATTCTAATATTAATTGCTAAAGATGTCAATTGCTAAATTGTTAATACCAATGCTTCAATATGACAAATATACTTACAGATTACCCTCTAGTAAGTTTTTCTGATAATAGTTTAGAAATTAAAGAATTTCTTCAAATGCCACTTTTAAATAGATTTTTGTTATCTAACTTTGAAGAAGTGTCTTCGTCCTGTCTACCAACGTTGTCTGCTCCTCTGTGGGAAACTTCCTACATTCAGTTTATAAATATAGTAGTGACAACCCTCACTTAGAAGTGGAGTGGAATGCATGTCACCACTGACGTGTTTACACTACACCTGCGTTACAACTGGAACAGACACGTTTGTCTTGAAAACAAACCTAGGTGAGCTCCAAGAACTTGTCATTCTTAACCACTGAGCCATTAAATTTTTAATGACTTGAAGGTGTTAAATTATAAACAAGTCTTTCAAAAGAAAAAGAGAACTGGCATGTAAAAAGAAAGACAAACAGAGATGAAATCGGGAAAATAAGGTAGATTTATTTTGGTTCTTTGTATTGACATTTCTTAAATAGTAAGATGTAGCTTTTTTTTTTCCTTAGGAATTCAGGTTGTGCAGAAACTTTAATGGAGACATGGCCAAAAAAACATTAACTTTCAATGAGTAGACATTTTAAATCAACTTTGATGTTGCTCCCACAAAGGAGATTTTATGTAAGAAAGTAGCTTACACAAATCTGATTGTACTTAGTGAAGTTGTTTACTGTGGTACTCAGCCAACCATATAAAAGGGTAGAAGAGAACTGTGCATCTGCTGTTTCAGAATTCCATGAACATTCCACTTCTATTTGTTATTTAGATCCAGATGAAAAAACAATAACAAAAAAAACCAACAACAATGACAAAACTCTAAAGCCAGCATTTAACAGAGAAAATAAATTCCAAAATGTTATTAAATTATGAAGTCTAATTTTCAAAAATTACAGATCACTTTTAGCTTTGTTAACAATAAAAAAAGGAAACATGCATATTGATTATATATATATGAAGTATATATAAGAAACTCAAATCATAGCATCTATACTTTTCAAAATAAGACATGCAAATGAACCATTATATGAAAAAAATTTCAGATCGATTCACCAACACAAGTGAACTTTTATTTTCCCATTAGAACACAAAAGATAATAATGATAATTTTCATGTTTTGAGATTTTTTTCTTACAAAAATACTATCATTAGCAACTCAGGTAATACATCATTTACTCTTTCTTTGCTGAAACAACTCAAATTTTGTCAGACTACTCAAAATAGCTTTGTCAGTTCTTAAAAGTGAGTCTTTGTGCTAAGTATGAGTGGAGAGGTTGATGAAATTACTTGAAAAATCCTTTGGTAAATAATAATCAAGTTGGCATTACTAAAGTACTTTCAGTTTACAATTGTGATTTAAAATCTGATCTTTTTCTATTGCTTCTTATGATTTGGGGATATAAATCACTAATAAAATAAAGACATTCTCATTTTTACCCTACTTAAAAGGCATTTCACATAAAAGCACATAAAGCAAAAGAAAACCTCTTTTTCATGATAGCACATAATTAAATTTTACTAGAGTGTATATTATATTGTAATTGAGGAGCCTGTGCCTTAATGAATGGCTTTGTATTTTGCATAGTATAAGATGTGTGAATCTATTGGTCCACAGTTCATGTGTTTCCACTAGTTTGGCTAGTTGTCTGTACTTTTTCCAATCATGGTCTTGATATCTCTTGTTCATAGAATCCCTCCTCTCTCTCATCGATTGGACTCCTGGAGCTCCATCTGGGACCCGGTCATGGATCTTTGCATCTGGTTCCATCAGTCACTGAATGAGGGTTCTATGATGACAGTTCCCTAACTGAGCCATCCAATCACCAGAGTAGGTCAGCTCAGGTACCCTCTTGACCATTGGTTGGGGGGGGCGCTGACGGGTGGGAGGAGGGAGGACAGGTGAATCTGTGACTAATATGTAGGATGAATGGAAAATTTCTTAATTAAAATAAATAAATAAAATAATAGAATAAATAAATAAGTAA
>CABHPQ010106865.1:0-29981 GCA_902168405.1 Peromyscus aztecus
CCGTGACGCCTTAGTCAACGCGGGAGCGGACGGATCGCACGCACGGCAGGGGAAACCGGCAGAGAGAGGGTCCGGCCTCCCGGCATGGAGTCCTCGGAGCTCGCCAGCCCTCCCCGCGGGCAATAGGGAGGGACTGCGGGAAAGAGCCGTGGGGGCCCGAGTTGATTCGTGCCCGGATCGGGCATCGGGACCACCTCCTGCCGCCTCCGCGGACCCGACGGGCGGGCGAGGGGAGGGGAGGGCTGGGCGCTGTCTGCCAGCAGCGCGGGCGGGGTGGCTCCCGAAGAGCTGTCCATGGTGTCTGGCGACAGGGAGGCAGCAGGAGACTGTACACCCATTTTTTGAGTGCATTCTTGGAGCTCCAGGGGCTGTGGAAGAATGCTCAACTAAACGCAGTGGAGGACAGAGAAGCAATCAGCAACCAGGAGCTCAAGGCAGTTAAACAAAACATGGCTGTCACTTAGTGATTTACCAACCGTGGAATTTTATAACTAAAGGCATCACACGGTTTCACACCATTTTTTCTCAACACATGCCTATGATTTGTGTCCGGCAGAATTATTCTGCTTCTACTTAGGAGACAAAAATGGAAGAAAGGTGTAGTTAATAGGGCTTTAGAAAGGAATCGAAAACCCGAGGAACCCGGCATTCATGTTTCACTAGCCTCTTCCCCTTTTTATTTTTTCCCCAAAAGCACAATATGATGCGTTGCACAAAATCATTTCCTCTAACAGGCTCTATCATGTGACTTAACATTTCTCCATTTTATCGAAGACAAATCCACCCTGGTTTCAAAATACTAATAAGCAAACTAAACACAAGCCATCTCTAGTCAAGGAGAAACACACTTGAATTTAGTTCTGAGATCTTTTCAGTTAGTCTCCACAGAAAAACTTTTGCTTTTTGTTGTGGTTACAGTAACCACAGGCTTACACTGATAATTAAAATGCTTGAGTGGACTGTGGTTAATCATTTTCCTTTCAAGAAGTGTCCCTTTCAGGTGGGGACAATTATCCAAAGGAAAAAATAGTTGGTGAGAATGTGAATGCCTGTATATGATAGGCAACAAAATGTGCTCAGGAGAGAGTTATTGAATTGTACCTTGGAGGTAACTTTATTTTTTGAGACCAAGTATCACAGAGCTGAGGCTGGTGTGCCACCATGCCTGGTTTATGTGGTGACTAGGACTGAACCCAGGACTTCATGCATACCAGGCACTTTACAAACTGGGGGCATCCCCAGCCTTCTAACACCTGAAATCACCCTTAAGTGGAGATGTGATCAAACTTTCACCTCAAGAATCTGAGGCTACATCAGAAACCCTTTCTCATCAAGATGGGAATCATGGTATAGGCTCTTCCTAAAGCAAGCCTTCTGCCTATTCTTGGTTTTTTTGAACTAAGATTCAAACTTCTAGGTTGACATTTCTTTCTTCAAATTAAACTGGAAACAGGATTTATCTCTAGTATTGTCATCGCTTTCACAAATCCTTTCGAAATAACTTTTAATCATAAAATAAGCCCAGCACTTGAAAAACATAGTGGCAACCTTTAAACAGTCCTTCTTATTGTTCTTTTCCTATTTAATACTTTGTTACAGCGTTTCCAAATAGCTGTACACATTGAGTGAATCGTGTCTTTACGACAGGCTAACTTAAATACTTCAGTGATACACACACAGTCTAAAGGTCTGCAGAGAAGCCAATGCCTTCTTGACTTTGAAAATGAGCAATGAGTAAGGCTTGTGACAACCATCTCAAAATACTCACACTCTGATACTTGAAACCAGCAAATGGTAGATGGTTGGACATTCAGCAGATGACAGTGGATACGCAGGAGACCATCATAAAATCACAAGTACCCTTACAAAGGAGGCAGAGGGGAATCAGATACTCATGAAGTGACATGAAAACAAATGGCAGACTGGAGAACTATGACGAGCCAAGGCTGAGGACCTTTGTCACGGTCCTGGTGACACTTCCAATTTCTGGCATTCAGCACTCAAGGGAATAATTGTTTTAAGACACTCAACTAGTATGTGACAGAGCAAGTGAGAATTCCCTTTTTAGTGTCTTCACTCATTTAGGAATGAAAAACTTCTGTTGAGACATAAAGACCACGTTTTTAAATGCACGGTTCTGTGCTACATTCATCTTGTATCAGAGTTCTGGGATAGTGTTCAAGCCTATTCCTAAAAGTTAGGATAGAAAGCCTCAGTGCTTCTAAGAGTTCCTAAAAACCTATAGGAAGGATGGTTTCTGTGGCAGGCTTGGGAACACAGTTTAAGGCCCAAATACCTATTTGTGTTTGTTTTAATCCACTAACATTGACGGATGAGTGTTCTAAAAGTTTCATTCCATTTAGGAGCTCACAAAAGTATTAACAAAAGACTCACCCAAAATGACTATGTGGAGATAAGCCAGGCTCCTGCAAACACACAAAACCGATGGGAGAAAGGAGGGCGCGAAGGACACTGTCCTATTAACTACCTGCCTTTGAGAGTACGCACTGGTCTGTTAACAGCCTCCCACTATGAATCATCTGAAATACTCTAAAGTTAAGTCACCAGCAAAATACAACAAAGGGTGTATTTAAAAATTAATTTAATGCTTGGCTATAGCATAATTACACATATAATTATCAAACAATAGTCCTTAATTTCCAAAAAGTTCCTCTTTTGAAAACCACAGAATCAGAAAGCATTAACTTTAAAACAAGTTTCTCTGAGTATTTACAATGTGGTATAAATATTACAGAAGACCACCGAGAGTAAATTGCCTGGGTGCGTCTAATCAGCAAGGCATATTCTTTATTGCATATATAACTCACATATGTGGGATTTAAAATATGAGAGACTATAGAAATTCATGTATATGTAAGCTGGGCAGGGAGTAAAATCATGAATGACAAAGGACAGTCAGCCTAAACCATGCAGTTAGTTTGTGGGCTTATTGTCAAAAAAGAAACTGATGTCCCACCCTGAACTCTACTGCTCTATCACCTAGTGCTCACATTAAACCCACATGTGCTCCAAGGCTGACTCACAGAAGTTCCACACTCACTCAGTGACAAAGCCCTAACTCAGCTCTCATTTTAAGGCAGTACAGCGACAAGTGACAGTGATGCTAGCTGAAGTGGGGGTGAAGATCCATCACCTGCCAGCCCTTCTGCTGCAACAGCACAGCAGTTCCCTAAGACGACTGACTGCTGCTGGGTCATTTTCTGTGGTTAAAAAGCTTCCTCTGTAGAAAAACACCCGCAAATTTCCAGCGTGAAAACCCAGGGTGGTATAAATATATACATACATATATGCATAATTATACAATTTACACTACACACATCATTTATAGAGGACACCTAAACGAAGTTAATTTAATGACGATACAAAATACCTCCATAAACAAAATACAACAGGCAGTAAGGAAAACATTCATAGACTCCTAGAAATAATCTGAATTCCTTTTGTTCTGAAGAAATCACATTGAAGGACACAGTAGTAATATAATGTTTTTGTATTTAAACAAGAATCAGTATCTTACAGTTTAAGAAACTTTACATATGTACAAAATTTACACACTGGGAATGGGCAAAGCAAACACTTTCCGGTCTCAGATCTATTTTCCTTCCATCAGAGACTTAAGTTCTTTCACATTGTGGTCACTTGCAACAGACACAGCATGATCCAAAGCCCGAACACTTGCAAGAAGTTTTACTATCTGTTTTATGTTTTCTCTGAGAGAGAAAAAAAAAAAATCACAATATTACATTGAGGTAAAATTTGTTCTTGATTTTACAACTACCTTAGAGAATCTGCAAAATAACGTTTCCAAGCATACATTTTCAAATACTGAGAAGACATGCAAGCTACAGCGTGTTTTAAAACGTCAAGATGGCTCACTGTATAATGCTTGCCATCAAACCTAATGTGGAGTCAGTTTCCAGATCCTCTATGGTGGAAGGAAAGAGCCAAATCCTGGCTGCTGTCCTCTGACCTCCACACATGCACCATGGCAGTATGTACACCACTCTCAAAACAAAACAAATAAATGGGAAAAGAATCTTTAATTGGTATTTATTCAAAATGTTTAAGAGACTGGCCCAGAGACAGGAAGTTCATTCTAAACAGAAACTATTTTTTTGATAAATGATTTTCATCAATATCTAGGAAGAAAAGCAGTTATGATCCCAAACCCCTTTGGAGCTCTGTCTCTCTGCTTCCCAACCAGAGTCCCAGCCCTTATGGAGTACAACTTCAACAGAAAACGTTTGTCTTCATCATCGGCTTATGAAGAGTCAAACCTCACCTCCTTTAAAATTCATTCAATAAAGCCTAGTCCTGCTTTCCTTATCAGTCCTGCCTTAAGTCAATCCACCTTATTATGAAGAAACTGAGATATTAACACCAGAATTCTTGAAAGGATGAGTAAGTACACATCTCCGAGCCTCGCTCTGGGGTTACTCAGTACAGAGAAAACACATGTCTGACAAGCACCAATTGTACTAATGTTTACAAAGCGTTCAGGCTAGCCTTCAGCTCACTCTGAAGCCCTGGCAAGCCTTGAACTGAGACTCTCCTGCCTTAGCCTCCTAATAAGCCGAAGTTCACACCTGGGTCCAAGCCGGGCTTTTTCCTAGCAATTTTTCATGAAAACTAGACACAAGCTATTCCCAAAACAATCATGAAATGGCCTTTAGTCTGTAATATGGATCAAAAGAGCATGAAAGCTCTCAAATACTCAACTTTAACCCAGTCCACATTTCAGTGGCCATTCTTTCCAGGTTTTACATCTACATAATGAAAGCTCATAGGCTAAGGATCACTACATGCTAAAACTCTGAATCTATTCAATTCTTCACAGGAGACAAAAATACAAATTTATCCACTGCTCCAGGCATGACCCTTACTCTAAGTTTTCTCTAAAAGCTTTCAAATTTAATGTACTGGAAAAAAAGACAAAAATTGTACAAACAAAAAATTGTGTATTTTGGTAGGTTTGTAACAGTAAATAAATGTACAATTTAAGAGAATATGATCAGAATACATCTTATATATACACAGATATAATGCAATGGAATTGTTTAAACAATAAATTTAGAAACAAGTTAAAATGACTCCACTTGATTATTTAATATTAAATCTGACTAAAGAACTCTAGATTATCATTTCATTAATTGAAAAAATAAATTACCTTGCATTTCTTTTTTCCACATCAGAGCACCCAATACTATTCCTGTAAATTGTATCTGCTAAATGTACAAGATATCGGCAAAAGTTTTCTAACTGAGAAATAGTTCTTTCTCCTTTCAGATTCACAAACCACTGCTTGGGGAAACAGTTGATTACCTATGTAGAAGATACAAATGAAATAATTAAAACAGAATGAAAATGTCAAAAAGCTAAAGCTACACAATGGTTATTATTTACTGCTATATAACATATCTTTTTAAAAACCTGACTTCCTATATTAACTATACCAATGTCTGATTTTTTACAATGCATCAGACACTCAAAACAAAATAGTTTGCTAAATATTTAAACAGACATAAAACTGATAACCGGTTGCCTTTTTTTTTCAGTTATCAATGTGACTAAAGCAAACCATGTTCCCTTTGTAAACACATGTATAAATACAGTACTCTAGTCTCGTCCCTTCCTTCCTGAAAACTTCAGTGATCAGTACCTATGCTGGCTGTAGGAACCCAGTTAGCCCAAAGTAAGATTAAGACTATCGACACTAGAGATAGAGTACACAGCAAGAGCCTTAACCCAGTCAACAGGGGATTGTGACATTCTGGCCTTAGTGCCAAGGCTTAAGGAGTATGAGACTGATTCCCTCAAGACGACAGTATACTTTGGGCAGCTGTTATCCAAACAGGTAAAGGCGGCTGGCCATTATAAGAATCAAGGGTAACTAAAGGAATGACTTATCCCAGGGACACAGTGGGTATAAAATGAGTCAAAACATCTCATTCCAGAAAGAAAGCACTATCTTAAAAAGAGGGGCCATGTTTATCACAAAGAATCGTCCGTCTGGTTCGAGGTCTGTGGTCTCTGGACATCCCTTTGCTGCTGCCCTGTGTCATGGAGATCCTGCAGCCCTGGGTCCACAGGACCGACACCCCCCCCCAACACACGTAAAAAAAATGTATGGATAAAGGGGTTTACTGCGTGACTGTGTCACACTGCAGCTTCCGTGAGACTTTCTCCTTCTTTCTCCCCCTCCCTTTTTTCTCTTAAATTTTATTTTGTTCTATGAGGGGAGTGGGGGGAGATGGGTGGGATCAGGAGGCATGATGTGAAAGACAGAAAGAATAAATAAAAAGAAAAGTTAAAAAAAAAGAGGGGACTTCTTGTATGGTTGCAGAAGTCTACTTCTAAAGGATAACCACATTCAGGGACAGGGAAGAACCTCTGCACAGATGCAGACCCTCAATCTTATGGAAAGCTCTTAGACAAGCTCATACCAAAAGCACATTACAAAGAACTGGCCTGTCACCTCCAGAGATGTCAAGGTAGTGAAGGTCAAGAGAGAATGAAGCACTCTTCTGGCTCAAGGGGACTACAAAGACTGGTTAATTCTAAGCTGGGTATTTCTTCGGCCAGTGAAGATTTTGACTTTGGAACTGAAAGGCACACTGGACTAGGTCACGAAGATTAGCCAACAGTGAAAGGTCAGTGTGAATGCCCTGACACTACGGTCCTGGTCTAGCCATGCCGGGCAACACTCGGCTTTGCAAAAAATATAGACTAGTATTTTCAAGGGAGCGAGACTACATACATGTCAGAGATTTAGTTTGAAGTTAAAAAAAGATACTGCTACTAGCAAATTTATATTAATTTAACGATTGTTACAACTGTTAATAATTACAAAAATATATATGTTTAAAACCATCAAATTCTGTAATCTATGACTGTGAGTAGAAAATCCAACAATATTAAAATTACTTAAATGAGAGAAAAAAAGCAGTTATTCTGAACTGCTCAAAACAACCATCAACCATGAAGAAAAGACTCCTAAAATAAAAATTTAATTGATACCTACAAAAACACTCACAAAACCACATATATAGACAGACATACTTTCATGTATCATTTCTTGGCCTCTTGGTTAAGATCAATTATCTTATTTTTGGGGTTAAAAAAAAAGATGTAACATGTTTAGTTTAACTGCTAATTTTACAGCAAGTTCAATTGTCAATGGGAATTTTATAAAAATCCTATTCTTTAAACAAAGAAAACTGAATTTGCTTTGATGGGCATGCTTTAAAACTACAATATGTGTTATCCAACTCACATTTTGGGCTTTTTTGATGCTGTCATCTCCATATTCTGAATTCTGAAAAGCCATGAGAATGTATCTATTTAACAAGCCATCTATTGACAACTCCTGAAGAGTTTTGTTTGAGAAAATGCCATACCACTGAAGGAAATTTCCCAATAGCTAAAAAGAAAGAAAGAATTATTGAGAGGCAATATCAAGCAATTACTATTAAGTACAAAGTAAATTAGTTACATAGTAAAACACCCAAAAATAAGAAGGATGGAAGCCTTGACAAAGTATTAACACTTCTGAAGTATTTAAATGTTTCCCACAGTAAAAGAACTCTTGAGTCTCACATTTAAATTAGTTAAACCATAATGGCAGCAGCACATAACTAGTGGATGTCATATTGGTCAACACACAGAGAACATTTCCTGTCAGTGTAGAAAGTACTCCCAGATCAACTGGTACCACAGGCCCTCAGCAGGACTTCATCTCTGACTCGAGCACAGCATGGCTGCCAAACCTCCCAATCTGTACGGAGTCACCCCCTCTGGACAGCTCCAGCTGCTCAAGCTGGACATGTATATGTAAAATGAAAGACATGTCATGAAATGAAGCCTCATCCCATCTCACCACAATGTCTAGCTTCCCAGTATTTCTCCATTTAGTAAATGGTAGCATCATGCAGCAAACTACTGAGGCCAGAAGCACAAACTGGTCATTCTTGGCCTCTTTGTCAGGTAACTTGACTTCACCTCCATCCAACCTGTGCGCTTCTCTAACTCCACAAATCTAACTACTACCCTCTTTCTGCACTCCAGTTACTCCAGTGATTACAGCAAGCATACTAGTGTACCTTTTCTCAAGCAGAATTCCGTAACAGAAATAAACCTACAAAAATGATCTGAGTATCTCCACTCAATTTTCTTGAGGACAACACAAAGAAAAAAATCCCTTTCCCCTTTAAGAGAAAAATCATTACACACAATGGAGGCTTGAGGATATTCAGAACTAATTCTCATGCAGAACCCTGTTAAGACCTGCATTAGATTCCTATCTTGTCTTACCAATGGAATGACACTGCAGGTCAGACTGTGCCTCCCTGATCTACACACAGAATGACAGTGAGTGTCTCCTTGACATTCTGGGGTTTCAATATAAAGGGTGTGGCACAATAAACAGGTAACAAAAATGAGTTCCAATTTTCATTATCACTATCCTCAACCTACTTCAACACGTTAGTTCTATACAGCACGCAAAGTCATCTTACAAGCCTTTCCATCCTAAGAACCATGACTCACATCTTTCCCCAACTCTCAGCTAAGACTATCTCCAAACAAAGAGCAGTGGAACAAAGGGTTCTAAGCCAGGCCTTACATCTAAACTAAACATTTAATTTGATTTTCCTGATTTTGTGTAATATGGATTTCTGCCTGCACGTGTGTCTGTGCATCACACTTGTGCAGAGCTGGAGGAGACCAGAAGAGGACACTTCATCCCCTTGAACAGAAGTTCCAGGCGGCTGGGAACCACCGTGAGTGCTGAGTCCTTAGTGCTCTTAACCACTGAGCCATCTCTCCAGCCCCTAAAACAAAAATGTGAACAGATGACATGGCTAAATGTAAAACCCAAAACTATGAAATTTCAAGGTACAGGAGAGAAAGTTCATGGTTCTCTGTTAGGAAAATATTTCTCAGTATGTCTTCTGAAGCACATACAACCGTAACAGTAGGAGACCAATGAGAACTTGGGCTGCTGAGAATTTAGCTCAGCTGGCACGCAGCTGGATCCAAGGCCCAATGCACAGCATCATCCAAGTGGTGCAGCCTCAGCTCCAGCACTGGGAAGAGAGAGGACAGGAGTTCAGGGTCATCCTTAGCTACACAGCAAGTCTCTGAGACAGGTCTGGGCTACATGAGACCCCAATTCAGCAACAACAAAAAACCCACTAGAACTTCTACATTTGGAATACTTGAATGAAAAGTTAAAAGACAAACCAGAGACAAAGTTCAAAAATCATCTCCCTATGTTTCCTCCAGAACACAGAACTGAACTCAGTAAGAAGAAAACAGTCAACTTTTAAAACATGAGCCAGATACCTGAGAACACACAGAGGGCAAGTCCAGTCCATGAAATCAGGAATGAAAGTGGCCCTACACCACTAAGCAACGCGGACAATGGAGAGTAAGGAGTAACACAGCCTCTTCACATGCTGTTGGTGAGCACAAACACCACAACCAGCCTCCTCTGCCTTTTCACTCAAGTGAAACGAGACAAGAACTCACACACTCAGAAAGTCCTTATGGCCTCTCTCTCCCTAATTACTCCAACCGGAAACCATCTCAAGTCCTCCTAACTCGGAAACGAACTAGACAGAAACAGGAACTCAACTCTTACCCCGCACCTTACAGACGCCAGCCTGCAGTAAAACCAGCAAACTACTAAGAACACTAATGAAGCGACTCTCAAACACTAAAGCAGAGCAAGGCTCAGATGGACCCTACTGCAGACTTGCCGGGAACACATCCTTACAAAGAAACCACAGAACACACACGGCTCAGGAGGTGGTCAGAAGTGGGCTACACTGCAAAGGGGAATTTGGGGAGATGTGTCTTTCATCTTGGTAGTGGTGACAAGTGTATTTTACGAAAACTCATGGAACTATGCACTGAAGAGCAAATGTGTGTGAATTACCCCAAGGACAAATGGAGAACTAGATGGCTTCTTAGAACCTTCAGGATAAAGACAAGCCTTACCTGACTGCTGCTTCCTCGCCCTGGCCATTCTGTACTTGTTTAACCTTTATCAAAGCCCGCTCTCCTTTACCTGGATTCTATTTAACCCTCTTGTGTCACAGGCTCACTTCCTGGAGAGGGAGCAGGATCTACTCCCGCAATGCTAGAGCTGCCCATCTGAGTTCCCTAGGGCCCCTCATCGACACCACAGCTGGTACCACCTGCCTGCCATCTACCTGCCGAGTGAGTGTACGGTAAACTCCACTGGAAAGGCTTCTTATGTCTTGGCTAATGTTGTACCCTAAAATGCAGGAGAGAGCCGGTGCTCTAACTGCTGAACACATCTGTGTGTTTAGTGCTGCGGCTTAGTTGATTGGCCTGTGGGACGGCCTGGGTCTTACTTTCAAATTTTCCTGTGAGCACATCAAACTGAAATAAACTTTGGAATAATATTTGGTTGTGTGTGACACCACACCAATATAAGCCTACAGAGTTAATAAACAAAGTCTTTCAAATATACTACATAAAGTCCAAAAAATTCTAAATTTTTAGATGGTCTATGAATACATACCTTGACAGAAGACCAAAACTGCCGTTGAAAAAATAAGTAAGGCCCAGAATTTTTATTTTCTAAGACACTAAAAGAGAAATAAAAACACAATCAAATATTGTATAAGTAAATGCTTTTTCACTCCTACCAAAAAGAATGTCCACAAATAAACAAGATCAGAACTCAGGAGTGTGTGGCTCGGCTGAGGCTCAGAGCAGAGCGCTTGCTTAGCATTCATCCGGGAAGAAGCACAAGGCAGGGCCATGAAGAGTGAGTGAGAGAGGGGGACGAGAGAGAGAGAGAGAGAGAGAGAGAGAGAGAGAGAGAGAGAGAGAGAGGGGGGGGGGGGGGGGGGGGGGGGGGGGGGGGGTGGGGACGACAGGGATAGAGAGAGAGTGAGAGGGACAGGGATGGGGGACAGAGAGAAATGGGAGAGGACAGGCAAAGTTGGCAAGATTAAAAAAAGAGAACGAGTCTGAAGCCCATACAAAACAAATACAGGCAACAAACCAAAAAAACAAAACTGAATTCTGAGATAGGTAATTTTATACTACACTAGTAAAGTTTCTATTTCAAGTTTAGACTCTGCAAGCAAGCATGGAATGTTATACTTATTGTTCATATGAATTACTTACTTTTTGGGATATAAGGGCATGAATACATCATCATCTAAAGTTCTTCTCATCCTCAATAAAAGTGCTTTAAGGTATACCTACAGAGTTAAAAGAATTACATTTAAATTATGTTAAATAATTTTAACACTTACAACTTTACCAAATAACCTCTCAGCAATTACTAATCAGTAAAGCTATTTACAATTTTTTTAACTCCAAGTTTACTATATAAAGATTTAAAATTAACATAGATCATTTTCAAAATTCAACAATGATGAAGGCTTTTCCAGTCAGCTCAGTGAAAGCAATTTTACATCTAGGGGTTACCTGTAAGTGTACCTGGCCATTTTTAAATATGCTATTTAAGCTCCAATCATCAACGATGAACTCATCTAGTGCTTTTACTTTCTATTCTCCCCCACAGTACAGTTTTGACAGAGATGCGTGACTGGTGGAATTGGAAGCGGGCTGTGCTGGTGACAGACGAATGGGATCTTTCTTCCACAGAGATTTGCACAACTGAAAACTAGCAGCTTAACTGTATAAAAAACCCAACTGGGAGAATCAATCAGATCCCTGGTTGGTTCGGAATAACCATTCTCTTGAACTCTGGCCCATTTTCAAAAGAAGGAATAAACCTTCCCAAGCATAGGAACTGAAGTACCTGTGTGTTTTTATTTTCTGCATTGACTACTGAAGGATAGCCATTTATTAATTTTAGTGTGATTCCAACCATTCTTGAGGTCTGTGTTGTAGAAAACGGATCCCACATGTTTTCAGCTATTACTGTTGAGAAACAAGAGACAAGATGTTAAAAGCTGCAGCTTATTTTTAATATCAGATAGGCTCTGGTTATAAATACCAGCATTTACTTTTGTAGTCCTTTGTATCCCAAAAGATCTTATTCAGACAACCAAAATTTCTAATTAAATTCCAATTTGATTTTTAATTATTTTTAATTATGTTAAATAATTCGGATAACCTCTCAACAATTAAATAGGTTTCTGTAACAGTAATTTCTAATCTTTCAAGAAAATGAATAAAACAGATGTGTATGACTCCCCCAAAACATCTATTCAGTTTGGCATTAAGCAATCTTGAGGCTCTGAAACATCAATTATTGGTCTCTAGTCTATGTCCCCTGCAAAGTGGTCTTCAAGCCTCAGGCTAAGAATTGTCTATCCTTTAACACCCCTGGGCCAGCCAGGTGATACCTAACATGGATTATGTAACATCTATGATGAAATGGTCACTGGACTAAGAACTCTAGGCACATCTGAAAAACCCAGTACAATGAGGCCCCTCCTGAAATCTACCTGTCAGCTTGGGAAGAATGACCTTCTCCACAATGGTGGGCAGCAGAGCTACATCAACGTCATCCTTTTCTTGTTCTCGTTCTTCACAACCATAGAACAGCAGAGATTCAAACCAGAGCATGTATTCAAAGTCACGGCATTTTGCCTAAAACATATTAAAAAGTTGTTAGAGTTACCCTTTAGCTGTAACAAAAAAGCACTGGACAAAATATACAAAACACTGTTTTCAGATGCGGCTGAAGGGGCACAGGACCATGATCATTAAAAGAAAAGACAGAGATGAAGCAAACTGCTAGCTCAGGACAGCACACACAGCAGGGTTGAATTCTACGTGGGACACAGTAGTTCTGTGAAGCTGGGACAGCAATGGCTGTTCAAGAAGTCCAAGAAAGCTAAAAGCTGTGGACAGAGGAAGAAGCTAACAACTCAAGACTTCCAACCACACAGCCTTGAACCTCTGCAGGCTACTGAAACACACATGCTCAGGGATGAAACTCTACGAGAGCAGGCAGGCACTTTCCAGGAACTAAGCCGTTCAGGAGTTCAAATTCCTTTAGCTTGTTAAGAGGCTCCACTGAAAGCCCCCTTTTCCTTATTGTTTTCTCATCTCACCCAGTAAACGTCAATCACTGTGTCAGTACCTTACAAAGACCCAATCCTAACTGTTACAACCAGGGACAAACAGTTCTACCTCCGCACTCGTACACTAAGACCACGCGCTCTCCTGACTCCATCTTCAGACTCACCAGTTCGTTCCACCCTTTCCATTTTTCATAACCACAACTGCCCTGTGTACTTTCCCAACAGGGACCAAGTTCTCCTGGGATAAAAAGACTAACTTCTTGCTTTTCCTGCTTATAACCCAGTGTTAATGCACATAATTTTTGCTAAGAATAAAATTTTATATAAACTGAAATCACAAAGAAAGCTTCTGAAGTGATCAAAAAACTTTATTTAAAACAGATTAACCTAAGATACAGTCTATCTTAATTGATTATAGACTATGCTCTTTCTCCCTCTCTAGCTTTTAAGACAAAAACTACCCAAATCTGAGGTTACATTGTTTTTGAATAGTGGTAGAAACCACCCACCTCAAGAGGAGTCCAGGTGAGGAGCTGCAGTCTGATGAGAGGATTGAACAATTTTGGCAAACAAAGACCAATGTAAGCATCCTTATAGGACGTGTAGTATTTTGAACGCCATGCTTCAAACTGTGCTTTAATGCAGTCAATTGAGTAGAAACTCTCAATGACATCTTCAAAAACTTTGCTAGATTCTTTCAAAATGCGATCTAGAATGAAAAAAAAAAAAAGGTTTGAAAGCAGCAGAATACCACTTAGTGTTCGTAGCACACAGGAGTTTACTCTCTCCACTGGTGAGGTAGCTCAGTGGGTACAGAGCTTGTTCCCAAGCCCCACGACCTGGGGCCAATCCTTGGGACCGGCACACAGACAGAACTGAAAATGTTCCCAGTTCTTTGTGGGTCAAATGTCATGATGTTTACAGCGAGCCATCTCCAAAGGAGCACTGACAGACACGGACACACAGAGAGATATAGCAAAGCAGTGCAATGTCAGCATCTTCAATCTGGATGACGGACCAATGCGGAGTCTCATCATCCTTTCCAATTCTCCACACGTCCACAAATGTTCGCTATAAAAAAGTCCAAGTTCGCTGTGGTGATGCACACCTGTAATGCCAGCATTTAGGAAGTGGAGGCAGGAAGACCAGGAGTGCAAGAACATCTCTAACTAGGTAATGAGAGAAACTCAGCGTGGGCACAAAATGAGCTGAAGCTAGCCTGGGCTATGAGACCCTGTTTCAAAAACCCCAAGTCAGAGAAACTGGGCCTGGTAACACTAGGAAGCTGAGGCAAGAGGACCACAAGTTCAAGGTCAGTCTGGGTAACTTAGATTGTCTCACAATGTATGGTTAAAGGCTGAGACTACAGCTCAGTGGTAGACTGTTTGCCTATCAAGTGTGAGACCTTAAATTCAATCCCTAGTACTTCAACAGAGGGGGGAAAAGTCACAACTAATAAGGTTCTCTAATTGCCCAGTCACTACAATCCAGATGACTACAGTCAATGGTGGGAGAGCATTTACTCAGGGAACATCCTAGAAATGCCCAGCATGCAGCTGTACCACTACTTGGGTGAAGTAACACATCCCTCTCCAGACTTAACTTTCAGAGCAGACAGCTTCAGGTGACTGGACCAACAGCTCCAACACATGGTTTGTATACAAGTATTAATTAAATCTCCTAACACTGTTAACTCTTATTTTTGAGAACTGTAATATTCAATATAAAGAAAATGATGTAAAACAGCACCTCGCTTATTACAGAAGACACGAAAATTCTATCCATTTCATGATTAAAAACCACAAGGGCCATCACAATGGCTCAGTGGCCACCAAACCTGATAACCTGAGTCTGATCCCGGGAGACTAACACAGTGAAGGAGAAAATCAACTCTTTCAAGTTGCCCTGGCCTCCACAAGCCCATGGTGGAATGCAGACATACACACAAATAAATAAGACTAATTGTGCTTTTAATTTCACTAAAAAGAAAAAAATATTAAAAGCATAACCAAGTAGAGAACAATTTGATGAGTCTGGTTTCCAAATAAAAGTCTAACCTTTCTCCAGATTGAAATTAGTAATATCTGTAGATGTCTCCTCATCATCACTGGAAAGGCCTTCGAGGTGATCTGCCATCTTACCAGTTTGCTCTCTGGCTTGCCTACGTCGAGTCCTAGTTAACAAACATTGATTTTTTTTTTAAATTTAGATTAAAAAACAAAATCCAGCTTCCTTTACAATGCCCAGCCAGTGTTTTCAGACTCACCTCCTGGCTTCCCGCTCTGCGATCCGACGTTTTGCGTGTTCTTGATACAGTGCCCGATCCCGTCCAAAGGAATCAAGATTGGGTGCCATCAAAGCTTTATCTGTAAAACAACAAACAGTTTAAATTAACAGTCTTCCTTCAACAATCATGAGGAAAGAATTTGCACAGAACAAGCCATTATGATAAAACTGCCTGCTAATCCCCACAGCAAGATTCTGCAATGAATAGACAGGTTTTAAATATAGGTTTTTAGTATAGAACAAATCTTGGAATTATTGAGTTTCCATGAGAAAAAGTAGAAGAATTAAAACTGATTTCTAAGAGCACAACTACTGCTGGGCTTACTCACTATTTCTGTCTAAGTAACAGGACTGGCTTATCCTACCTATTACAATGAACAAACAAATGAAAAATCCACACTATCCATGCAAAGGAAAAAAATAGTATTTTTTAAGAAAGACGCTGAATGATGTAAAATGACAGCAAAGAAACATGTAGAAAGACGTAACAGCTTTGTAGTCAAGGGTTTCTAATTCATGCTCTCTTAGCCACGGAAGTGTATGTAACACTACTCTTAGGGCAGCGTCAAGACTGACCCTTGAGCAGGGAAACGTCTCACTCAGGGCTCTTTCCGTATCAGGCGTCCCTTGTCACTTTTTAACTCCGCTGGGAAAAGTCTAGCCCTCCTTCTGAAAGCTCCATAGTAATCTTCTATCTTTACTTTCCAACTCTCTCCTGGTTAAAGCTGCATTTCAGCATCATCATTTTCGTTTCAAAAAGGTGGCTCTTGTTATTTCCTTCACGGCACCCACACTTTGTTAAGTGACTACCAAGGCCAAGGACACACACAGGTCAGCTGGTAGATAGTTTGCCTGCCGGCAGGAAGTCCTAGACTCAACCCCCAGCACCACATACCCCATAAATTATCTCCCCAAGCTATAATGCGCTTTGAGGTTCCCCACTGCAAACAGCATGTCTGTTTCCTCAGTCTCTTTGATCAGTTATTAGGATTGGTCTTTCTGGAGATAGTGCCTGTTCATGTAGAAGACACAAGACGGGAACAGGAAAGATGGCCCAGAGTAACAGCCCGCTACCTGTAGCTATGGGGTTCTATGTTTCTGACCTCCAAGGGCACCTGCACTCAGTGCACACACCCATATACAGACACACACAAATCCACAGAATTTAAAAAACAGTAACAACTCTTTTTAAAACAGAACAGCAAGAATGGAAGCGCTGTGCATCGTGTGAGAACTAAGGGGGCTTCCAACAGACCACTGACACAATGACAGACAACTCGGTCAGTGGCCGACAAACTTGCTTAGAGTACGGGGTGAAAGGAAAATGTCTTCTGCAATTCCCTCATTTCTACTTAAGACATTCTGGAAAATACAGAATAGTTACTGAAAAGAAAACAAACAGAACAAGGGATTGGTGGGCAGACAGACACACAAAGAATGAATGACACCATTTAAAGCTCATGCAGATTTTTCATGTAGATTTTTGCTACTGAAATGAGAAACAGCAAAACAAACCCTAAATTCTGCTCTGCAATATCTCCAAACTATTCTAGAACTATTTTTAAAAACTGACTTTTTTATTCTTCTTTCAAAATAGCTGACATTAGGAAGTATACTCTAGAGCTTACAACATATAACTAACAGGTGAGAAATCAAAAACTCAAGATGTGGCTCCCTTCGTTTCTGTAAAAACTGTGTAAAATAACTGCAGATAAGGGCTTGTAGTCTCAGCAGGTAAGCCTGACGCTGTTCTTTTAAAAAAGGACAGTGAACTGATTCCTTAATGTCTCCTGTATTTTCCTTACATCTTTGTCAATTATATTCCTCAGGAATAGTGGTTTTTTCTTTTTTCACTTTTCCATTTTCTTGCAGCACTTTCCATTTTTCAAATTACCATGCATCATCATATAACTCTCACTTCACATTCCAAGTAACTATATCGCCTCACAGTACAAAGAACAGATTATAAACAGGATAGTGAATGTGATACATAGCTCACACCATTTAACTTAAGAGGAAATTATTTCCTTTAGATGTACTATGGTTACCTGTAATCTGCCCCCGAAATCTGGCTCTCTGGATCAAAAGTGATCTGGGAGGGACGCATTAGTCATTTAGGTGCCCAATATCAATGATGTAATTTAAACTTTTACAGCAAAACCAGGCCAAAGCCATTCAAATGGCTCACAGCTCAATGTGCATGGGTCAGATCTGAGAGCCACTGTATCTTCGCTTTCTACCTTGCCAACACCCATCAGACACACAGGACGATGCTTGCCATGGATCCAATGCCTGACTGGGAGGATGGGCTATGTATTATTCTAAAAACAGCACTAGGCTCTTTATGAATCATTTGGAGCAGTTGTTTAACATGCAGATTTCTGGCTAGGAAGGACCTAGGAAGAATCTCCAGGTATGGAACCGGAAGATCTGCATTTTAAATGAGCATGTCAAGTAACTGTGATACATACAGAGACTACTAGCACAGGTACAAAGAAACCATGAGGAACCCACACTAAGGAAATTCCCATCAGACCACCCAAGAATATGGAGGGCAATGAGGGAAATGGAATTAAAACGTTTTCTAAGGCATCTGGCTAAAGAATCTCAACTACAGGAATTTAAAAAGGTTTCCAATTAATTTAGGGTTTTTTTTCATAATTCATGTCATACATAATATAATTCAATTTCTACATTTTCTACAAAATTTCAAGAATTGTAGACATTAGCTGACTAAAAAAGGAAATACACAATGTGTATATATAGCAAACTAGAAAAAAATGCACATTTAAAAAGAAATACAAAAGTATTTGCTTTACCCAGAGGGTCAGCACCAAACTCCTCTACTCCTGAAGCTATCATGTGCCACACAACACAGCCTCCTCCCTCCTCCTTCCCCCAGAACTCCCAGGTCCCTAAACTCAGCATCTCTACTGTGTCAAACCAGCATTTGTATCAGTGTCGACACTAGAGCGGGGGTGGGCTATCAGTCAGGGCGAAGAGACACAGGGGTTCTAAGGTACACACTGATCGTGTATTTGCTACGCTCTAAAGGTGAAAGAGTGGACTGACAGAATATTAGTACAGTTTCAGCTCCTTGGTTAGGTCATACGGATTCTTAAACATAATCCAAGTCCACGCGTTACAACTTTTGATCTACCTAACTGATGGACAAGGAAGCTTTTTAAAAGAGAAAGGTCTAATTTTCAATTAGTCTGCACTAAGTAAACAAGGTTGTTTAATGAAAAATAAAAACCTTCAAGATGGACTGACTTGAATGGCTTGAAAACTCCGAAGATTCATCTTTAATATCATCTTGTCGTCTTTGGACAAGGCGGGAAGCTCGCTGTTTGTACAGCTGATGTATTGCTGATTCAAGTTCATTAATCAGTGGCACCTGTAAAAATACAACACACTCCGTAACACCACACTCCTCAGCTGCTTACTCATCTGAGGGTCCACGCTATTTCCGGCTTTCTGAAAAAGTACTCTATGGACAAAACAAGCATGAGTCCCAGCACGAGCAGAGCAGCAGTCACTTCTGAGTGAGGAAGCCCCCTTCTTACAGCCCAGGCACACAGCTACGCGTCCAGTGCCTGGTCATCCCGGCCAAGATAACTTAAGAAGTGCACTGTTTCTGTGCTGCTCCAACAAGTCAGGAAATGGTAAGCTTCTGGTGCTTTCTCTTCAGAGAAAAGGTGTGTTTACAAGTCTTCTAAGTTTACATTTTTAGTTTTCCAGCAACATGATCTACATAGCAATTCTCTAGGTTTCTTTTTATGTTTTTATTTTTAAAGATGAAGTCTTTCTGTGTAGCTCAGCTGGTCTAGAACTCACTATGAGCCCAAGCTCCTCCTGTCTCATCCTCCTGAATGCTGTAATTACAGGCACCCACCACATCTGATAAACTTTCTGGCTTCAACAATTGCTGTGCTCTGCCAAAATCTGCTACAATGGCCCTATCTATGGAAGATATCAGGTCTGTTTCAACATCAACTGTAGGCTGCTCCACCACTTACTTACTCATCTATACCAAGTGCCCTGTAATGTTACACCAGTCTGCAACTTTATTATACATTTGACAATCAAACTAAAAGGGTAAATAAAATTCCTATTATTAACCAATCTGAAATCAAACTCTGAAATGTCTTTCCTCCTAGCAAATATTTGTCTTCTTTATTTTGTAATAAAATCTGGACATAAATTATCAGCTTTCAAGTCAGCAAAATTTTCCAGCCTAATACACCTAGCTAACTTACTTAGTACAAAATGAATACATCTAAATAAAATAAAATTAAAAAAACAAAACCAGAACGTCTTTCTTTATAGATACTTTATAAAACAACCAAATGCTACGAAACGTTCACAAAACACTAAGGACCACTACACATACACAGCAAACCAGAAATTCTAGTTTCCTGGTTGTTAGTACAACTGTTAACCACTAGAGTTTGGGAACACTGGCACCAAGTGTTACTGCATCTTCCCAAACTGAACAGACTGTAAATGGAAAATAAAAAAGGCAGGTGGAATACAGAGACGTCTGTAACAAAGCAGTTCTGTATTCTGCACGATTCCATTGTAAAAGTGGCAAATGCTCACAGAAAGGTCCAACTGTGGAGGCACTTTCTTCTTCAATATGCCACACCACAGGCAACAGTGTCCACAGGTCAGTAGTCAGCTGTCCTGCAGTCTACAGTCACTACCTAGTCTGCGATGTTCACTTCCCAATCACTGCATGTCACTGGGACTCCTACTCCTCCCTTTCAGTCATCAAGACTAAAGACAAGGGTCCCTAAGACGCACCCTCTTAGTCTTAGCCTGGACATCTCTCCCGTGGGAGCTCAGGTCTGTGCTGGCATCATAAAGAGTTATCTGACTGAGGTACAACTCTGGCAACTGAAGCTTAAAGCTGGCTTTTAATCTCTTTTCAAGTTTTAAGACCGACTTATCTGAAGAGCTTGCACCAGGACAGTTTCTTTAGCCTCTCTATCCTCTCCAAACCAAAAACTATCACTGTTACTGTATTTCGGAGCAAACTGAAGATGAAAACCTAACAAGAAGACTGGAGGGGAAACTAAGTCATAGAAGTTAAAATGACTTGACAGATGATTCAAGCTTAAAAATCATTCTAACTTTCATAAAGACAAACAAAAGAAATGTTTAACTTACTCTGAAAGAGTATTTATACAACATAACTAAACATAACATTCATATCTATCTAACTGTCACTATTTTTAAATTTTTATCATCAAATACTATAAGGATGACAACTCAGGACATTTTCATTCAGAAGCACATACAACTGGATGCATGTATATGAGATGTCAAAATGAAGGAAAGAACGCATCTCTGAAACACAGCACTATCTGCTCCTTTTACTGAAAATGTATTCACTATGTAAGGCTTCAGATCTGCTACAAAAATATCTAAGTGATTCTATGACCATATAGCACTACCTGAAGTCGACTTCTTCAAGAACATCATAATCAGTAGAGGAAACACACTAATCAGCAACAGATACTATGTCCCACTAATTCTTCTTAATCCAGGGATGATGTGATCTAACTTTATTTATGTTAGCATTATGTTTGCAATTTTGAGTGCTGAAGTTTGTAAATTCTCTAAAGCAAAAGCCAAGACACTTGAAGAAGCAGGTCTCAGAGAGCACTCGCCCACACACAGCACTGTTCCAGGCAAAGGTCCTTACTCTAGCTGGCTCTGCCATGGACATCCCATTTCCAGTCTTGCTCCAACCCCTGCTCAGCAGACAGCTGAGCTCATGCTTCCTTCCTGGCCCCAAGCAACTGACCGGCCCAAGGACTATCACAACTGCAGGTGCTCCTCCACAAACTCAGCAACCCATGCTAAGTGCTAGAGAGGACTTGATGAATGCTACCATCCCAGATCTGACCACACATAACTGAAACATTAAGATCCATCAGAGAGACAAATCTGTTCTTTTTAAAGCCCTTGTTTTTACTGTAGTGAAGTAAACATTTACAAAACACCATCCAACTATATTTTACACTTAGAGATTCTAGAGAAATCCTAGTTAGTGATAAAGAAAAATGTGCCTTCCTATCTGAGATTCTGAGACAGAATATTTAAGGACCACGATTTTAATATTTTCAATTTTTCAAAGATAAGGTTAAGTACATGAGTGCTTATCAGTCAGACATCTATTTTTCCCTTGAATCTATTGTTGCGTGTGTGCATGCACGATGTATGTGGTGCTTCTGCCACTGTACACGTGTGGAGGTGAGAGGACAGCTCTAGGAGTTGATTCTCTCTTTCCATCTTCACAGGGGGCTTCAACAGTGAGCACCTTTACCTGCTGAGCCATCTTGCCGCTCTTCCTCCCCCCTTTACATTTCTAAATTATTACGTACATGTCTGTGCATGACATGTGTGGAGTACATTTATCTTAAAAACAAACGAACAAACAGGAACTTACTTGAGAAGTTAGCATATGATTATTTAAATGTATTCAAAAGAGTCTATCAATTGTCATGCTAAAGCAATGAATCCAGAAGAAATGAGAAATGTTCAATGAATAAAAACTTAGGATAATGAATGGCTTCTGGAATGAATGAAGCATTGGTTTAGTTAGATGAAAACCACTAACAGAAACAGCACCAAAATATCCAGTATAAAAAAACTAGCAAAAACTTGCCATGCACTGTACTACAAAACAGTTAGAAATGTTTATAAGTACTGAAAAAACAGAATAAAAGTCAACTTAGACCTGAACTACAAAAACAAGAAACTGTCAGGTGACTCCCTTTTATTCTCTCCATTCATCGCAGGCCAATGACCTAACCTGACACCGAGACAGAGGTGCTCTCTCTCGTTTGTGCTCGGCTCTGTGGTGCCCTCAACTAATGGACTAGAGAAAACGAAGCATGACTTCAGCATTCTAAGGTGAGTGAGTGGATTATTTTTTGAGAATTAAAAGATGCTCTATGAAAAGCCTCCCTATTTTTGCCTTATTCAAAGAGATTAGTAATTTTGCATTCTTACCTTTTCACTGAAACACTCAAGCAAGTCTTGGACATACCCTCGCATTTCTTGCAAAAATTTATACCGTTCACCAATACCCCCAGAAGACCCTTCTAGTCTCTCAATAGCCCGGGTGGAGTCCACACGGCTTTGCAGGTGTTTCTCATGCTGCTGTCGGTTGGCTTTGTGCAATTCTTTCATCGAGTCCAACCTTCAGAACACAAAAGGATAAATATAACACATTTACATCTAGAATTCAATGCTGTCAGGACTCTTGCAATATTATAATGCATTTAAGTTCCACTATTAGAACATAAAAATACTTGGAATGCATCTTTCCGTCTGTACTGCTTTTCTTATATAAAAAAAAAAAAAGTAAAAAATCAATTTAAAAAGGCAGTTTACAGACTTCAAATAGTTATTTGGAGGGCTAACCAAAATATCCTGCTTTGCGTCTCCCCCCATCTCTTGACTACACTTTCAGAGTCCAAGAGGTACAAACTCAGCACTGTCTTCGACAAGCTCATGGAGTGGCATTTTAATAACTTTGAGGCTTCCACAGTAGTAATCCAAGAAGGTAACAGAGCAAAGCACGAAGTCATCTTCTGTTTAGCGTTTGAAGGTGGGCCAGTGAGTCTTCTTTGCCGGCATTCTGCAACTGCTACCCCAGACTACAAGTTGCCTGAGGGACCAGAAAGCAAGCGGACAGGTCTTTAAGAAGTTGATCTGCCCTACCTGTCTTTAAGCTGTTTCTTTACCAAATCAATAGTAACGGGAGCCATCTCATTACTGGGAGTTTTGAAAGGGACTGTATTATCTGTTTTTTGAGACTTGGCATCTGATGATCCATAGGCTGTGTAACTATAAGGTATGCCATAGGATGCACCATAAGGCATTGTCTGGTAAGTGTTCTGGTAGTACATATTCACTTCAGTGGGCTGACTTGCTTGAACCTGAAAAGAAATGGATGTATGAGAAAACTAATAGCTAAACTTAAAAAATATATGTAAAATGCCTCTAGAGTTATGAACAAAATAAAAGCAAAAAATTATACCCAGTTTCCAAATAGGAATTAAAATAAGTAAATGCAGAATTCTTCAAAATCAAATGAACATTGAGTTGTATAAATTCTTAGATCTTAATAAAAATCATTATTTTTTTTCTAATGATTTTCAGGAAAACAGATTCTCAGAGTTTAGAGATGGAATGATCCAGGTAATATTTTATCACCTGGATAAGTGACTTGCCTCTGGTCAGAAAATAAACAGGCAATGAGAATTTCTAACTAAGACTCTTGCAACTAGTCCAAGGCTTTCCCTATGCTCTGCTGTCAACACTACCAGTAAAATACACTCATATTATGCAACTTTCTCCATGCTGCTACAAAACACTTTACTGGAACTACTTTGGAAGATACTTTTGACCAATCTCATTAGTTTGCATACCTGGGACACTATCTTTGAAATTAAAACAGCAACTGCAACAAAACCCCCAACATTTGGTTCAAGGCAGTATCCCCAAACTTCAGCATTCACCAGAACGAGCTGGAGAACTTACTGAGTGCCGGGCCCAACCCCACCTTCTGACTCTAGACTGGGCTTTTGTCATGGGCTTCCCGAGGCCGCTGCTGAAGGACTAGTTGGAGAAACTGGACATTCGTCCACCATTCTTACTATAAAAGGTGAAACTCAAAGCAGTTCTTCTAAAAGCATTAGGAATACATACGCACGTGCCAATGTTTTGACTGTGGTGAGGAATGAGTGGTGAAGACTCAATTTGACTGTTTGCTGCAAACCCCTTCAATGGACTTCTCTTTTCCTTCTCCAAGTCTAAGCCTTCTTACCTGAGGGATATTAATTCCTTTTCTAATCTGCTCCTGCTCCCACCGGCTCAGTTCTTCGTCTTGTTCTCCAGTTACTAACGCATCATCGTCACTCCCCTCGATACCTGCAACATGACAAAAGGAATCAATACCCAACAGCAGGAAGGAAAAGAGCCTACCACAAGAACTGAGCACAGTACTAATCTTGCTGACAAGTCCATTTTCATCTCCTTGACACTTATGATCTTGCCTGTTTTAATGACAGCACCCTTCTTTAAAGCTTATAGCAGAATTTAATGTCATGCTTACAATCTTTGGTTTCTTAATTTCTTTTAAGCTTGACATCAACTCTACAAAGGGAGCACAAAACCAACGGCTTGAGAATACTTAAGAGAATTATATAGATTTATGCACAAACACTTAAGACAATACTGGTTACCCAAGAAATGCTGAAAACCTATCAGCCATGGAACATACTTGTGCTCGAGCAAGAACAGTCCTCTACGGCAAAGCAGTTAAAAATGTAAGTGTTACAGTTTCAAATTGCACTGAAAAGCAACGCCGGGTGCCTGCTATCAGGTCTCATCAAGTTACCTATTTCTTCAGCGATCTTCTGTCTTTGTGACTTTTCTTTCACAGAAAAAACTATTCGGCGTTTCTCATCATCATCTTCATCATCACTGGCATCATTCTCATCCTCTCTGACAAGGCGGCCTTTACCAGGCTCATTATCATGAGGAGTGAAATCTCCCAGTTCCCGGGCCATTTGGCGCTTTTTCCTTGCAGCATGTATAAAAGCTGCATCTGGAATTTCTCCTGGAAACAAATGTTAAGAATGATAAGACAGGGAAGTACCTGGGTATGGAGCTTATCTTCTTAAAAACAGGAAGAGTGAAATAACCCAGGAAAGTCCTGTCAGCTCCATTATTACCACGGCTCCTGGAGTCTCCTCCTGACTCCACATGCGATCCACTGATGAACTGGTGACCAGACTGACCCGCATTTTCCCCAGCCCAGCTGAGGCATCTTTAATTGTTTACAAACGTCAAGTGGTATTTCTCCGTAATTTAAACTTGGCTACTTAAAGCACTGATTTAAAACTGATTAGCTAGTGTACAGACTTGCAAATTATTTACTATAGGATACTAAACATAAAAATAACAGCCATTAGTTGTAGTTTTTTGAAGCAGTTGTGTAAAGAGTTAGTCTTTATGGGATAGAGGGCGGGAAGAAAAACCTCAGGACCACTGGCACTTACCTAGTCCATCTGTCTCACTTGAGGAGAGGCCCTCGGTTTGGTGCCTGTCACCCACAGCGGGTGGCTCGCAACCACCTCAACTCCAGCCCCAAGGGAACCCACACCCTCTTCTGGCCTCCTCAGTACCTGTACTCACACCAACAGACCCATAGATAGATACACACGTACACACATAGTTTTTCAAGTATTTTTTAGTAATAGTGAACTTGGGAAAACGTCTGTTCTATTTTCTGCATTTGCAGACATGAAAGAGCCTCCTTAAAAAGATGCCCAAATCAGAAACACACTTACTCAACCGTCTACTATTGCAGTCACCTGGAGGGCTCACCTAAGAGCTACGTAAACACACCTGGACGAAGGACATTCAGAGACGACAAAGCATTTGAGAAGGTGCCACCAGCCTTGGGTTTTTCCTCCTCCTTCTCACTCTCCATGTCCATTTCATCTTCTCCATGCTCACTGATGATAACTCCATCTTCTGGATTTGCGTCCTTCACATGGCATGCTTTGTCCAGAGGCTGGTCATCTGAATTTTTGAAAAGAACAATTGAAATTTATTTAAAATAGAAACTCAGATAAACTACCAAGGCACTTTTTATTAAATCATGAGCTCAATCCATTAAAACTTACATTATTTCAGTACTTAACTCAAGCCTGACTATGAAATAGCACAGCAGACATGTGGGTAAAGGTAATACAACTTAGAGGAAACATGGAAACAATGATGTTTTAATTAATTTTGTGAGGAATTCATCAAAATTTATAACTACCTTTCTCAAAAACCTCACTGGTAATGGTTATTTAATCATTTAATTTTACTATTCCTAACTATGTTATTATGTACAGGTGTGTGTGTGTGTGTGTGTGTCTGGACGTGGGTGTGTACACAAGTGCAGGTACCCTCAGAGGCCAGAGGCACTGAATCCCCTGGAGTGAAGTCACAGGCTATCTTAAGTCACCCCATGTGGGTGCTGGAAACTGAACTCAGTCCTTAGCAAGAGCAGTAAGTGCTGCTTAACTGCCGAGCCATCTCCCCAGTGCCTGTTCACACTTTCTATTTCCTTTTCCACTTGATATCAGTTCCTCATTAAACACGATACCCGTTCAAGATAGCTTTCTGTTGAGAACAAAGTATTTGATGGTTGAGTGACCGTATGAATGTGACTTTTCATCTGAAAGAGACCCTAACAATTACATTTACACTGTACAAGCCTGACCCAACTATCACAACTCAACGTTAAAGTATGTACCATGAAGCAGGGAAAACCTGAGAGTTCTGAGAGTCCAGAATTGAGACAGAGACAAATTAGAAATACATGACACTAAGAACAACAACATGAAAAGCAGGGAGGAAGCTCTGGAATGTAGACAGAGTTCTCGAGTTATCAACTCCAGTCTAAGCTGAAGGCTGGTTAAAGACTACATTCCCAGTATGTGCTCATCTTCGTGATCAACTGTCTTGGTTTATAATACTTAAAACTACAGACTCTCTGCTATCACTTGTTCCAGGCAGAGATCAAGAACACCCAAGGGTTTTCACCTTGAACCACTGACCTTGACAATGCTCATTCTGGAGCAACGAGCACAAATGAAGGAGCAGAGCAGTACTTTATCTGAAAGGAAAGATGCTCTCTGCAGCCTTGCCAAGAAGGCTCCCATCATCCTCTTTCAGACTCGGAATGGTGTTCTTCAATGTGCTGCCTTACCTGGTTCGTTACACTTCCCTTTTAAGTGCACCCCGAAGCCCGAGACTTTAAAACCAGTTCATCAGTCACATGGTTAGATCAAGTATCGCTTTCTTTTTATTTAAAATTTTATTTTGATATTTATTTTTTATGTGTGTAGGCACATGGTCCCACGGTGTACATGTAGAGGTCAAAGGACAGCCTGCAGGAATCAATTCTCTCCTCTACTTGTGGGTTTCCAGGAACTGAACTAAGGCTGGCCACACTGGCAACACACACCTTTACCCACTGAGCCACCATGAGCTCTGGTCTACCTCGTTCCTTCTCCTCTAAGTACAATGGCTTCTCAGACTGAAAATAGATCTGATGCACTCAAATGATGAATGATTCTATAGAAATCTTAATGTTCTCGTATCATTTTTGCGATTATTGCTATGGTAAAATACACATAACTTGACTATATCACATGAAGATGGTTCAGCAGATAAAACTGTCTTGTGAGCCTGATGACCTGAGCTTCATCCTCACTCCCCACATGGTAGGAGCAGAGAACAGACTCCTGCGAGTTATCCTCTGACCTCCACATGCACCTTGTGGCGTGCATGCACACACACATTCCAAATAATTTTAATCTATAAGACTTTTAAGTGTGTAGTTCGCATTAAACACATTTATGACACCGTGTGACCATCACTACTACTCATTCCCATTACTCTTCACATGTTGTTAAACTGAAAATATACACTTATGAGTCATAAGAGCTCACGTCCACCCCACCTCTGTTTCTGTCCGGTCCCTGGAAGCCTTCATTCTAACTCTCATCTCTGGCTGCTTCGTCTTCTAGAGCTGGAATCACACTGCAGCTGCTGACAATGAGCTGCTCTGGCACGCAATCCCCAGGTTCCTTCCCAGGTTCAGTACCCCACCCCATGCACATACACCCCACAGTCTGCGGATGGACATGCTGTCCATGTGCTAGCTGTTGTGAATGCTATGAAGATGAGCACAGAACTCACCCTTCCGAAAAAACCCTCCGCAAGAACTAGGTTCTGCTTCTTTCCAGTGTGTTACAAGTGGCATTCCTGACTCTTCTAGTTTATTCATACACCGTTCTCTTCCTCTATCCAGGTCCTTGCAGCAACTATTCCAGCTATTAATTTTGACAATTCTAAGTATCAAGTATTATCGAATCAAATCCTACTGTATTTGTTGTTTAACTTCCTCACCCACAGTGCATAAATATTCCAATTTCTTTATATTATCAATAATTGCTATTTTCTGAAGAGGTTTTCCCTTCATTTTTTAAAAACAGGCATCTTAATGAGTATACAGGGGTAAACAACCCCTAGTTGGTTCTCAGGTAAAAGTTACTATATTTATAGTATGCATACTCTGTGTGTGTGTGTGTGTGTGTGTGTGTGAATGAACTAGTTTAGTATGTTCATAGATGTATTTTCTTTTCCAGTACTACACCTCAAACTTACGAATACATTGACGTCTATGAAGGGCAAATTCAGGTGGTGAGAAAAATAAATGGCAAATAAGGCTTAACAAGTGCAATTTGTTAATACAGACATCATTTCCAAACCACACAGGCAAACTTGTACATTTAATGACTCCACTAAGCTCGCACGTACTAGACTATGACTGCAGATCACCAGGGCAAACCATGGGGACAACTTAACTCCTTGGTTAGTGGCTGTGTTATCCTTTTAGCAATTCTCTCCATAGCAACGCTAAATTATCATTGTGAGGACTTCTCCTACGAAGCTGAAGGTGCAGCTTAGTTATTACTTAAGTGCATGAAGCCCTAGGTCTGACACCCAGGACTGCATGAACTGGGCATGGTGGCCCACAGCTGAAAGGAGGTAGAAGCAGGATGATGATGACCATCATTCAAGGTTACCCTTCCTATGTAGGTCTGTGGCCAACCTGGCCTGGATAAGAGCCTGTCTGAACAAGACTCCTTTGAGGCCTTCAGTTTAAGTTAGGAATACCACAAAACCAGGGTTTTCAAGTCCATGCTTTTGTTTGAAGTTAAGTCATCTTTACCTACCTAAGTACTTATAGGTACAAAGAGTTCTGGGTGACGTGTTAACAAAAGCTTCCAGGACTGTCATTTCAGTAACAGCAATGACAGTATGTGACACATACCAACAGAGGTTCTACCTCCAGAAAGAACACTAAGTTCCCGATGAATATCAGAACCCAGGGAGAGTAGGAGACCGGAAGACCACAAAAGATGGCCTTAAGAACTTCCTATTTACTTCGATTCTGAACTAACAGTACGTGGTAAACACACCACCAGGCCTTTCTTAATTTCCACTTTGTGACCTGAGCACTAACTATTTCACCATACATGATGAATGCTCAACGGCTCTGGGAGAAATGGAACAGTTTCCAAGATGAAAAAATAGTAAGTTCTCCTAAAAGTACTCTTCCCCAACCTGCCTTCCCTACTCCAGAACATAATACACAACAGTTCTCATTTACCCCGGCACAAAGCTTTAATTTGGGTGCTTCTTCTAATAGCAAAAGCATACGGGAAGTGTAACAATTTTCCCTAGGAATGTTTCTCAAATAAGCCAGTTTCCACATCTCCCACACCCACAGCAAGCACTTTTTTTGTTTCTTTGTTTTTTGGTTTTGATTTTCCAAGACAGGGTTTCTCTGTGTAGCCCTGGCTGTCCTGGAACTCACTCTGTAGACTGGGCTGGCCTCAAGAGATCCACCTGCCTCTGTCTGAGTGCTGGGATTAAGGGTGTGTGCAACTACCACCACCCAGTAGTAGCAACCACTTTTAACCCATCCACAATTTCTCAGAGCCAAGAAAAGTATCAATCTTACTCAGCTTACTAAGGATCAAC
>CABHPQ010106874.1:0-14143 GCA_902168405.1 Peromyscus aztecus
GCCTACTCCGCCCTGCAGGGTCCCAGGGTGGCCAGGCTCGTGGGCGTTATGACTTGCCTGCCCTTGAGGCGTAAACAGCTCTTGGGGAGCACGCCTGGAAACCTGTAATCCGAAACTTGGAGAGCGTGAAGCAGGAGGATGGCCGAAAGTTCAAGGCCAGCCTTCACTGCAGTGGGACTCTGCCTCAAAATAACTACACTTTCACACATATCTGAGCAGCATAATGACCTCAAGGCTAAAAGCAAAGCTGACTAGTGTTCGCTGAGGCTGATTTTTATCTTAAGTCCTTGACTTTGTACAAGACCCCAAATACTTTGATACCCATCTTCAATAACTAGGATTTAAATTTACCTTTCTCTCCCTGCTTCCCACCCCTTTCAAAGGAGGAATTGTGTGGGACAACTTTATGAGATAAATGACCTAAGCCATCATTTCAGATATGTAGTTACTAAATGTTAGTGTATAAACGAGAGTTATGGATAGAAATAACAACTGAAACATGCCTTGGAGTATAAGAAATAATACACTAAAGCAGCACAGTGCGGATACATGAAAGCTGCTTGGTAAGTTTCTGCCTACAGGTTTTGCCATGCCTTAGGCAGGGTATTATTTTATTGTGTGACTAGTCATGGTGACATACACCAGCAAGCTTTGCTTGTGGGAGATGGAGGCAGGAAGGTCATGAGCCCCAGGCTAACTCTGGCTGCATAGTGAGACTCTGCCCCCACCCCTCAAAAAAAAAAAAAAACCCAATCCCCAAATGTTAAAAAGAGTCATTAAATGAAGTAAGTGTACAGCCGAAATCCAGTAATTAAGAAGTGCTGGCTGTAGATGTAAAGCTTCCCACATTTGCTGTGTCTGGAGAATGGGAATACACATGTTCTTTGCACATCAGCTCTGTACTTGTTGCAAAACGACTGTCTCTTGGTCCTTGTACATGTAGGCACTGCTGCTTTTCCTCGGTATCATGTTCACTGAAACACATTTGTGTCAGATGGTGGCCTTGGATTAGTGGCCTTGGATCACCCTATAGCTCCGGCCTTAAGCTTGGGAGCCCCGGCTGCTTTAGCATCCTGAGTGGCTGGGATCCCGAGAATGAGCCATGGGCAGGTGGCCTCAGTTGCTTTCTGAATCAGATCATAAACTTTTGTCTTTTACCAGAAGTTGTCTAGTTTCCACTTGTTACAGTCACCCTTGTTCCAGCCAAAAAGAACTTTTTTTTCACTCTGCCACCCGTTTTACCTTCCCTTACACATGGGAGGTGTCACATCTAGTTCTTTTTCTGGCTTGTAAACCCTTCTGTGTTCTTTGCGGAACAATCAGAGGCCTACAAAAACAAACAGAAGATACTTTGTTCCTTCTGGGGTTGCTGATGTAGTATGTGGGGGCAGTTATTAACTATGGCGATGGTAAACCCTTCCTTGCTATTTCTGTATCCTCAGCACCTAGCAGAGTACCTAACCGCCCAGTAGATGTTTAATAAATATATCTGAAATAAGTTTTGTCTAAGTTTTCTGAACCTGTTCTCATCAATGAAGTAAAGATTGTGTGTCTTACTTTGTCTTAGGAACAGTTGAGGTGAGTGTGTAACACAATAGTTGCCGTTCATGCCCATGCTAATCTTGATCTTAATCTCTCCATTATCATTTTCCTTTTCCCCAAATAACTACTTGGGCTCAGTTCTATTTTTAAAACATGCCCAGGAAATAGTGGTAAGCCAAATTTAATACAAAGTTTAACTTTTACAAAAGCCTCTGATAACTTACAAATTAAATATTTGACTTCTATTCATAGTTTCATAATGTTATGGAAGA
This sequence comes from Peromyscus aztecus, assembly GCA_902168405.1. Taxonomy (NCBI): domain Eukaryota; kingdom Metazoa; phylum Chordata; class Mammalia; order Rodentia; family Cricetidae; genus Peromyscus; species Peromyscus aztecus. The sequence continues at coordinate 1,815 of CABHPQ010106874.1, forward strand.
TATTTAAAATCTGTACTAGAAAGGGAGAAGTCTCAGAATATAAAGTACTACTTTAAACTTGATTCTTGTCTGAATAGTTTAACCAAAAAACAGGGAAAATATTTTTGGAACCAACTTATGAAGGAAATAACTATTAAGGTTTAGATTAAATCTAGCACTTGGGAGGTAGAGGAAGGAGAATCAGAAGTTCAAGGTTATCCTAGGCTATATGCTGAGTTCCAGGGCAACCGGGGCTACAGGAAACCCTGTCTCAAATTAACAAGAGTTTAGATAAAGGGGTTAACGAGACTAGTGTGAGTTTAACTTGCTTCATGTCTTGTTCACAGTGACTGTGACACATCACAGAACATGCCTACACTCATGTGTTAGTCGAATGTTAACACTACTTTGAACATTAGGATTATATGTGTTGAGCAAGAAATATTGTAAAAAGTGGATTACTATATTTTCAGAATTTACTGGAAAATGTAAATGGATGGACTATTTTCAATTATAATTTTTTTCCTATAAATCTTTCATACTCTTTGCACATGTTTCATATAAGATTCATATATACACTAGGATAGACTGATAAATTACTATTTTGAAGTTTAAATCGGGTGTTTTACATCAAGGGTACTGCACTTTTCAAGTGCATTTTAAAAGTATGACGACAATTCTCTAGGCCTCATCATACTTAAATGTCAGGTAGTCTCATGGAAGACGTCTGTGTGAGTGCCAGCTCTCCATTCAGTCCCTGTTTTCACACTGGACTGTTGAAGTGGTGGGAGTGTACTCATTTAGCTAGGGTTTCTGCTGCTACGATGAAACACATGACCAAAGGCAACTTGGATGATGTCTTAGTTACTGTTCCATTGCTGTGAAGAGGAACCATGACCAAGGCAATTTTTATAATAATAAGAAAAAAAGCATGTAACTGAGGGCTTGCTTCCAGTTTCAGAGGATTAGTCCATGATCATCGTGATGGGAAGCAGGCAGACACGGTGCTAGAGCAGTAGCTGAAAACTTTGCATGCTGATTCACAGGCAGCAGACAGAGAGGGTGAGAGACTGGGCCTGGCTTGAGCTTTTTAAACTTTAAAGCACACTTTCAGTGACACACCTCAAACAGGGCCACACCTCCTAATCCTTCTCAAACAGTTTCACTCCCTGGTGATTAAGCATTTAAATATGTGAGCCTATGGGAGACATTCAAGCCATCACAGGGGAGAAAAGGGTTAGTCAAGCTTAAACTCTCAGATCACATTCCACTGAAGGAAGCCAGGGCAAGGACCTGGAGGTAGGAACTGTTGCAGAAGCTATGAAGGGGTGCTGCTTATTGACTTGTTCCTCATGGCTTGCTCAGCCTGCTTTCTTATAGAACCCAGGACCACCAGCCCAGGGATGGCACCGCCCACAGTGGGCTGGGCCCTCCCATCTCAGTCATCAATCAAGAAAAGGCACTACAAGCCACTCTGGTGGGGGCATTTTCTCAGCTAAGCTTCCTTTTTCTCAAAGAAGTCTAGCTTGTGTCAAGTTGACAAAAACTGACCAGGACACATGTAAAGGATGCAGGGACCCAGCTGCTTCTCTGTAATGGCTCAGCTGAGACTGGATTTGCTGTTCATAATGGATCAAAGGAAGCTGGTGGTCACCTCACTGTTGCAGTTCAACCAGATTCTGCAGCCAGAACCCCAGGCAGTGCGTAGCCAACAGTCCTCCTCAGGACCCATGCCAGCCTCTCTAATCAAGCCTCCTTGGAGGTGATGAAGGGACAGGTTCTCCTCATGGCTCCAGGTATTTTTTATTATGTGCTGCACCCACAAAATTTCTCTCCGATGAGGCTCCCACTTTTAGTAGAAGTCAGTGAACTGGTGACAGGTAGGGCTGTTAATATAAGTGGCATTTTTCAAACCATCAGATATAGAAGCATCAATTTATTTAGGGAGATATTTGCAGAATGTCAGTGATCTCTCCAAAAGCTAATACAATGGTAGCTCCTCTAGAAGATATCTTTCATTGATACCATGTGTGAACACGAGTGACATGCTCAGGTGATTGACACATGAGAGCCCAGGATGAACAAATGGTTTTGAGTGGAGTGTACTTAGTGTGGTGTCAGGGGTCTGGCATTCGGTTTGCACTGCTGTCTTTGCCCCTTTGTTTCCGTCGATTTCTTTGTTTGGCATCTTGACTTCTCTGAGCAGCTGACTGATTTTGTTACAGAGTGCATCTGTTGTCTGGCTTCCACCCCTGGCTTTCTGTAACCCATAGTCTCAGTTACAGGCACTGCCAGCATTTACCCCTTGGAACGTATGTAGTTAAAAGGTAAAAAGAAAAAAAGAAGCCTGTTTTAAATCTTTCACCACTGTGTTAGGGTCACATGAAAAAGTTTGTGACAGAAATATGCCATGTTCAGTTACATCCACAACTCTAAGGGGGTGTGACCTTGCTCATCCTTTTACCTCCTTGCTTCTGGTTTTTTTGCTGCTTTATCTTGTATAACTAGGCCACACAGTGTGCCCCACCCCACTATTTTACTTTTTAATCATTCTCTTCCTCTGTCTGTCTTTGTCCCAGGTCTGACATAGTTCCTTTCCCTTTATCTTTTAGGTCAAGGTTTTTAAAAATTGTTCCAACTCTAAGACGTCCTGCTTGTTTGCATGATGATTACTCTTCTGACTGGTTAAACCCAGCCTGTGCCTGCCCGTGCTCTGAGAGCTGGCTTATGTGGACCCCATCACTCGAGCTCCTTGGTCCTCTGAGTCGGTTTGGTTTCAGCCAGTTTGGGAAGCATTGGCAAAAGATCAAAGGAAGGAGAGAGTCCAGAATATTTACTCCCGCTGTGGCTGCAGCTTCATCTTCGACTAAGGCCCGTGGCTCCTGCCAGACACCTGTGTCTTGTAGCCAAGTTCTAGAAACTGCTTCTCCCCCTTGTACCTTCAGGCCTAGAGATGGAATGATTAGATTCTCTATCACTCCTTCCCTTAAAAGCTACTTCCACCTTTGTAAGAATTCTTCTCATTAAACTCTCTTCAGTGACCCTTTGAAGGTACCACCTGCTTCCTGCCAGGACCCTGAGTAATATGTAAGTTGGAATTAGAAATTGTGTCCAACCTTGTAAAGAACTGAATGTGAGGTAAGTATCTTATGTTATCCTGACATATGTTCTTCATGCAAAATCCGGCAGGTACCAATTATTCAATAACTATAGAATGAAGGTTCTGTCATCTAAGATCTAGGTGAGACAACTTCAAAATAGCAATTTAAATCGGAGTTTATGTGTACTTAAGACAAAGTTCCCAGGGTATTTCATAATGGCCTAATACTTGGTAATGACAGAACTGTCTGGTTTTTGCCACTTGGCCATTTGCAGTAATGACTCTGCATCTTCCCTCCTTGCGTGGGCCTAGGTGCCGCCATGCTGAGTGTTCTGACCAGTGTGATAGAAATAGAAGCGGAGTGTGCAGCACTGAGGCCAGTCCTCAAAGGCCATGAGTCACCGTTCTTCACTTCTCCCTGTTGGTTGAAATGAGACCTGCTATGCCAGGCTCCAAAAGGAAGGCAGACCAGAACTGAAGAGGCATGGCTCTTGACACTGAAATACCATTATCAGCCCCAGATTTCCCTTAGAAAGAGAGAAACACCGTGGATCAACTACCTTATCAGAAGTTGTGTTGATACTCAGCCGGCATCACTCCTGTGTTGTGTGGGTATATTTGTGTTCTCTTGGCTGCTGTGAAAGCCTGGCCCACCAGTGAATTAAAACTACAGTCAATAGCTTATCATCCTGGAAGACAGAAGTCCAAAGTGGGTGTCACACAATTAAATGATTCTCTATCAAGGTTTTGGCAGGATTAGGGGAATCAGAAAGCTCCAGGGGAGAACATTTCTTTGCCTTGTCCAACTCTGAAGGCCACTCATATTCCTCAGCTCACGGGCCTCTTTCTCCACCTCCAGACCCACCAACGTCTGTAGAGCCTTTCTCCAATGGCTTGCTCACTGGTCCACTGTTCTGCTCATCCACCCAACAAAGTAGATGCTTTTGTGATGATCTTAGCCCAGCCTAGATCATCCCATCTGTCTCCCCGCTTTAAGATCAGCTGATAAGCAAGTTCCGTTCCACCTGTAACCTTATGTCCCCTTTGCCACGTGACTAATACAGTCACAGGTTAAATTTGGGAGGCGTTGTAATATATGTTTAAAGTTTTGTGATTGAGAAACAAGTTTTTATTAACTTTTTTCATCTTTAATTTCAGTGCAGCTTTCCAGTATTATGCAAATTAGTCATTACTCTTAATGCCACATAGAAATCTTTAATAATTAAGTATTAATTACTTTTTTCAACATCTGTTCCTGAGAGCATTTTATGTGATAGACACAGCATAGATCTATAAATATCTAGCACAGTCCCTGACTTCAAGAAACTTACAGAGTGTGAGAGAAGTAGATTTGTCAAAAGTGATCATACAGTTGGCAGGGAGGCATGGTTACACATAGGAGACACTGACTGAGGTAGAAGATGTCTGCACTGGAACCGATGGAGTTTGTCCGAGTCAAGTAGAGCAGAGAGAAATAAAGGTGAAAACCACAAGATATGAAAAATCCCAGGATGAAAGCCTAGCCCTTCCAGAGGTAAACCCGTAGAAGTGAGGGTTTGACTATAAGGCGTTCCTGGTTCCAGATGAGGCTGTGGAGGTGGGCGAGTAGGAGACAGATTGTGTGAATGATGCTTTGAGAATTTGGGACATTATATTGAAAGTAACTGTAGGACATTGCCTTGGATCTTAGGAGGACTGCATTATACAAGATGTTAATTTGTATTCTGAGAAGGGAAAATAAAAATGAGCAGGATGAACAATAAGAGAACCCTAGCATTTTTCTTTAGAATAAGCATTTAAGAAGGAATTCAAGAAGGAATAGCCATGTGGATACACACATACCCGTGAGGATCCCAAGGAATCTCAGATGGGGTCAGCATTCCCAGAGGTATTAACTAACAGCTCTGTAGCTGTGTTAAAGGTTCAGCATTAATATTTCCTCTGTTGTCAGTATTACCAAAATTGCACCAGACTGCATATTCATATGGTGTTGCCAGCTCTTTAATGATGCCTCACTACCATGACAGACCCCCAAAATATATATGCTCCATGAACAAGTATTAAAAAGGAGCCCCAAATGTACCCATTAATTCTTGCTGTTTCCTGGCTGTTATTTTTGTTCTAACACAGGAGTGGTACTCCTAGCCCTGTGAGATCGGCTGTCTTCCAGGTTCCTGTCCCTGCTTCCAAGAAGGCAGATTTGTTTGGTTTTGCTGGGTTAAAAAGTATCTGTGCATGTCAGGTATATGGCATTCCTGGGACTATCAAGCAGTCTCCTTTGCGGAGCTAATCATTCTTCCACATACCCCTAAAGGCCTCATCTCACTACATGTTTTTGTTTTTTTTCATTTCAAATTATGTGGGTGTGGGCACATGTTTACATGAATGTAGGTGTTTGTGGAGAGCAAAGGAAGGTATTGGAGCTCCTGGAACCTGAATTATAGGTCTTTATGACCTGCTCACAGTAGGTGCTGGGAGCAAACTAGTGACCTATAGTTGGATTTTTTTGCTCTTACTCTTTGCTCTTTAGGGACCTACCATCTAGCTCCCAAATAAATACATGGAGGCTTATTCTTACTTATGAATGCCTGGCCTTAGCTTGGCTTGTTTCTAGCCAACTTTTCTTAAATTATCCCATCTATCTTTTGCCTATGGGCTTTTATTTTTATTCTATATAACTTTCTTTACTTCTTACTCTGTGTCTTGCTGTATAGCTGGATGGATGGCCCCTGGAGTCCTCCTCCTCCTCCTTTTCTTGCTCCTCAATCTTCTCATTCTTCTTCTATTTATTCTCTCTGTCTGCCAGCCCCACATATCCTTTCTCCTGCCTAGCTATTGGATGTTCAGCTCTTTATTAGACCAATCAGGTGTTCTAGGCAGACAAAGTAACACAGCTCCACAGAGTTAAACAAATGTAACATAAAAGAATACAACACATCTTTGCATCACTAAACAAATATTCCACAGCATAAACAAATGTAACATCTTTAACTAATATTCTACAACAGTGGCCTCTGCAAGGTAGTACAATGGCTCCAGCCACAAACCCTGACCATGCACACAAACATTTTTCTTTCCCCATTTGTGCTGGAGATTGAAGCTGGAGCCTCATACGTTGCAGGCAAGCACTCTACCTCCAAGCTGTGTCTCCAGCACTATTGCTACGTGTGGTTTTTTTTTTGTTGTTGTTGTTCTTGTTTGTTTGTTTTATCAGTCTCCTCTCTCACTCTGAGCTTTTCATCTCTGCGTTTGTGACGTTTAAGCTAGCACCTGTGCTGTGGGAGAGTAGACGTTCTCGTCACTGGGGACTCCCTGCTCAATAAGCTTTTGTGAAGAACAAGGGGGAGGCAGTCTATGTAAGTTTGTACTAGTGTCTAGAACTTGGTCAACTGTAAATGAAAGGCAACAACAAAAACATCAAGTCCACAAGGATTAAATCTCTTCCGTGTTAATAAAACACTAACAGCACAGTCTGCTGGAATTCCTACAAAGTTCTTTCTAACCTAAGGCTAAAAGCAAATTCTTAGCCCTGAAAAAGTATCACCTCAGGTGGAATGATTGCCAATAGGACAGCGAAGCTAACCTGGTGAGCTTTAGCTGGAGTGTTGTCTGGAGATGGAGGTGACTTTCAGGGGTGTGCTGTTTAAGCCACTGCGTGTCTCCAGGCAGTAGACTCACTCTAAGGCAGATGGCACAGTCCGCAGTGCAGTGGGGGAGGCGCCTTGTGAAACTTACTATCCAGCTGTAAGTTAAAGATTATAAGGGAAACTCTGAATTTGGTTTCTTGTTTTGAATTTCACAGACATCAATTTGAATGAGCTGACACAAAATGATAGTAATTTATAAAGATAAGAGGGTTCTGTTGTTACTGTTTTTTGTTTTTGTCTTGTGGATCCAAGTCTAGGGATGGAGCTACAGGAAGCCCTCCAGGTACACTGGCTTTGCCTCTGCGTCTCTCTGCTCCTCTGTTTCATTGTTTCCTGGCTGTGCAGGGAGGTGGATGGCCTGAAAAGAGGTACGTAGAGGCACTCAGAAATGCACAACCACACATCACTCTACAGTGCTTGGAGGAAAAAAGAGCTTTCTTAGCCCCAACTGTGTGATTAAAGATTGTATTAAATCTTTTCAACATGAGCAGTTTACATAATTATAATAATAATAATTTGGGAATATACATAAATGTTACATACAGCTTTAGTACTACACTGCTTTTACTTACTAGTCAAATTTTCCTTTAGGTCTACATGACCTTTGTATTCTTTTTTACTGGACTATAACATTCCACAACTGATAAATGAACTGTAATGTACTAAGCCAGTCACATATTATTGAAAATTTAAATTACTTGTAATATTTTGTTTTATAAAGAATAAAAGCTGTTACCATACAGTTTTTGTTTTGGCTTGGTTTTTGATCATTTTATCTAAAAATATCCTCAAACCTGTAATGAATTAATAAATGGGAATGAACATGGTCCCCCCACCCCTTTGTCAGTGTCTCTCTATAATATAGCTCTGGCTGTCCTAGAGCTTGATATGTGGATCAGGCTAGCCTTGAACTCACAGAGCTCTGCCTGCCTCTGCTACCAGAGTGCTGGGATTAAAGGCGTAAACCACCATACCCAGCTTAGAGGGGAGAGACAGTGTAGGTGCTGTGAAAGAAACTCTTGTTTCTAATTGTAAGCCTACCTTTTAACGGATGAGCCATCTCTCCAGTGGGTCGTGTCTTTTAAAGGTATGGCTAGCTTTTGAGAAGGATTGTGTTCCTGTGTGATGTATATGAGAAAGTGTCTCACCATGACTCATTTTTTTTCTAAGTTGGGAGCTTATTCAGAATGGCTGGAAGCACTTGAATTCCTTGTCGTTGTACAAAGGATGGTGTCGTAGTTTGATTTCTATTGTTGTAATAAAACACCACACCCAAAATAACCTGGAGAGGGAAGGGTTTGTTTCAGCTTACAATTCTCAGGTCAGTCCAGCCCTGAGGAAAGTCAGGGCATGAACTCAGGCAGGTCATAGACCTGCAGGCGGGAACCGAAGCAGGGGCTGTGCGCAGAGGAGTGCTGCTTACAGCTTTGCCCCCGCTTCTACAGAACACTCAGCCTGCTTTCTTCTAGTTCCCAGGACCACCAGCCCAGCGGAGACACCATCCGCAGTAGACTGCCCCCCCCCCATCATCTATCAAGAAAACGCCCTACAGACATGCTTGCAGGCCTGACATGGAGGCATTTTCTTGATGAAGATTCCTTCTTTCCAGATGAAACAGACACAAAAACTAGCCAGAACAGATAGAAAACATTTAAATGGGACAAGAACCTGTATGAACAGTGTACTCTGTATTAAATTAATTCACACATACAAGTTGTTGTTGTTTATAAAGCTGGAGACCAAACTTGGGTTCTTTCCTATGTCAGGCAAGTACTCTGCCCATGATCCACTTCCTCTACTCTGTTATAATTTGAAATTAACATAATTTAATGAAGATTTTCACAGAGAACTGGCTTTGGCTTCTGACTGATACTTTATTATTTTTATTAAATTTTCTTCGACAACTTCATGCACACACATAATGCATTCTGATTACCTTCACCTCCCCTCTCTCTACTGTCTCCCCCTATCCCCGCTAACTCCCTTCTTCCCCTTACAGGACAGTTTCTCATATCCATGTCGTTTTTTGTTTTTGCAACCCACTGAATTTAGCCACTGGAAGACAATGGGTGTGGAACTCTGCTGGAGTGTGGTGGACTTAGCAGTGGGTATACAGCTGCAAAAAATGGCAGTCCCTCCACAGCTCCTATCAACCGCCAGTAGTTCCCCAAGGAGGGGTAAGGCCCCATGAGCCCCTCTTCCTTCCGTGCCTATCGGCAGGGCCGGTGTTATGTATGCGCAGTGCAGGCATCTGCAGCTGCTTGAGATGATGATTGCAGTAGCTCTGTCCATGCCCAGAAAGTAGCATTGCCCAGCCTTTCTCCCTGTCATCAGACTCTTACACTCTTTCTACCCTCTCTTTCTTGATGTACTCAGGCCTTAGAGGAGGGTGATAGAAATGTCCTGTTTAGAGCTAAGCACTCAACTTTCACTTAATCTCAGCACCTTGAATAGCCATAAGTCACTGCCTTTTACTGCAAAGAGAAGCTTCTCTGGCCAAGGCTGAGAACACCATTTGTCTATGGGTATAAACATAAATATTTAGAAGCAGTTTGATATGCCCATTTATCGAAACAACAGCAGTAAGTTACCTCTTAGGACCTATGGCCACACTAGCCCTTGAGTTTTGACCAGATTGGCAGTACAATGAATATTCTCCTCAAATCCAATCAGCGGTTTGTTATTCCCACAACAGTCATGCTACTGTTACATGGGGAGCAGGGGGCAGGCACATCTTGCCTGGCATGTTGGCAATTGAAAGGTTCACAGTTGGATAAGATTGTTGATCACTCCCCCACCCCCAACAGACTGCAATGCTCCTTTAGCAGTGTTTGCTGGTCAGTAGGGTTCTACCTTGATTTCCTTATATGACCGTTTATCTGGTAAATGATCTGAATAGACTTCGGCCAGATCATTTGTCCTGACTATGTATTTTGTCCACTTGATATAAGTCAAGAGTTGTTGGGAAAGAGGGACTCTCAGTCGAGAAAATGCCTCCATGAGACTTGGTTATAGGAAATAACCTATAGTGCATTTCCTTATTAGTGACTGATGTGTGAAGGCCCAGCCCATTGTGAGTGGTGCCGCCCCTGGGCAGGCAGCAGACCTGGGATGTCTAAGAAAGCAAGCTGAGCAAGCCAGTAAGCTGAGCTCCTCTGAGGTCTTTGCCTCCCAGTTCCTACCCTGAGTTCCTGCCCTGGCTTCCCTCAGTAATGGACTAACAAGCTGTAATGAGGAATAAAAACTTTGCTCCCTAAGTCACTTTTGTTCGTAGTGTTTTATCATAACAGCAAAAGAAACCCAAACTAAGACAGAATTCTATTAACTCTTGAATGCAGTTGAACTTGATCATATTTTTCTTTCTAGGATACTTTGTATGGTATTCTTATAAATCATTAAAAATTCCCATCAAGAGCCTTATTTTAGGTCTTCATTTGATGTCCCACATAGTTACTATATGGGTTTGGATAATTGTTTTGTCTTTAGGAGCTTCATTTCATTCATAGATAAAGCCATTCCTGAGTAAGCATATGTTTATCTAGTGCAACCTAAAATTTAGATTATTTAAATGTAAAAATTTGTGTAATTTAGTCACTTCCTTTGTAGTGAGTTAGGTTTTGTTAAATAAATACCTTTTTCCTTTAGTAGTTTGAATTACCAATAAATACCTATGTTGTTTTTCTCTTAAAATGGCATACAATAATGGAAGTTTTCTGGCAGGTATTTTCATTAGCAAACTGGAAACATTTTTAGCAAATGCCAAAAAGTAATGTTTGAACATATGAAACATCAAATGTTTAACATAAACTTTATAAATAGCAAAATGCTTAATAGAAGAAATTACTCATATTGTCACTAAAAATGATTAAAAACATTGACTACATGAGAAAAAATATTCTCCTGAGCTAATGAAGTGAATTTATTATAGGTATTTCCTTTTCATTTTTCTATGGAAGACATAATAAAATTTTAAAGTACATAGCTTTGAATTATTTTTGTTATTTTTTTTGTACTGCCTCGTTTATTACAAGTTTGTGTTCCCTTACACTCACTTTCTCCAGACTTTGGTGTGTTATCGGTGTGAATCAAAGCCCGAGGCCACATTTTTGGAGAAGGCGCTGGCTCACAGCGTGTTCTGCTCCATCTGCTCCCTCCATTGCTGAAGAACAGACTGAAGATAATCATCTAGCCGACAAACACGGCGTGCAGACTGTGATGGTCATTAGCTAGGAAAGTGTTCCCTGAATTTCACTTGCTTTCTCATCCCTCCCGTGCTGGCCTTGGAACAAACAGGTCGGTGGTGTAGCAGCAAGAGGTCCCCTGCTGCCAGAAGGAAACAAGGACTAGGAAGACACTTTGGACCCCTTAATTTCCAGGCCGCTTGATAGCGGCCACAGTTCATTACCCAGGAAAATTGCTTGATCTCTGGGAAAGAGGGTGCTGGAGGTGAGGGAGAATGAGTTTGCCACCAACACAGTTCACCTGGCAACTCAGTCATTTGGATCTAACTAGAGAGTGATTGTAGCCATGTTCTCGACGAGGCTGAAAGCTGCTTCCTGCGGTAAGTTGGTGATCGTGTGTGTCCTGTGTCTGGAGTGTAGGGGGGAATGAGGGAAGCTAAGGAAGACCCTCTCCCCTCTGCCACTCCCATCTGTTCTTCATTTCATAACAGCGGATCCTGTCTTTAATTCTGTTGGAACTGATAAACAGTCACACCCAGAATAAGATTCCAAAGCACAATGTATAACTATTCAGATAAAAATAGGAACAGAGAGACTTTATTGAGTAAGGGCTATACGTTTGTTTCCATGTTCTCATGCTATACAAAACTTTAGGACTGTGGTGTAGCTCAGTGGTGGGGTACTTACTTAGCATGCAGAAGACCCTAGGTTCAATCCCACAGCACCACCAAAATTTTTTGAATGAGTACTCTTAATTAACTCTTGTGTAGTTGGACAATGTCAGAAATACAATACATACCCCCTGCTATGAGGATTTCCTTGCGGGGACGATCCTATAATCCCCCTCCTGTTACCTCTCTTCATCGTCCCTGGATTCTGGTCTCTCATCACTCAGCCCAAGTTTTGGACATCTTTGATGCCTATCTCTCAGACTACATTATAAATACTAACTATGGGTAAAAACTCCTGTTGTAATCATGAGTTTATCTGCCTATAATGAACAGATGTATCATAGCTACCCTACTATGGTGGGTATAAGAAGAGGAACCTGCCGGGCAGTGGTGGCACAACGCCTTTAATCCCAGCACTCGGGAGGCAGAGCCAGGCGGATCTCTGTGAGTTCGAGGCCAGCCTGGGCTACCAAGTGAGTTCCAGGAAAGGCGCAAAGCTACACAGAGAAACCCTGTCTCGAAAAACCAAAAAAAAAAAAAAAGAAGAGGAAGCTGATTTGAGAATGCTATAGAAGCTGATCAGTGTCTGAAAACAGAATAAGAGGAAGTGCAGAAGCTTTGAAGGGTCCTTTCTAGATGAGCTGCCCATCACACATGACTTCCCATCACATTTCAGCACCATGCACATTGCATGCATATGTTACATCCCAGAGTTCTATGAACCAAGGAAGAAAGGATTGGTTTTTTTTTT
>CABHPQ010106875.1:0-14118 GCA_902168405.1 Peromyscus aztecus
GGAAGAGTCAATATACTGTAAAGCAAGGGAAACTGCCCTTAAAAACCAGAAAATTCTTCTGACAATCTTACCTTTATGGTTAGCAGGAGTTCTCTGATTTGGTTCTGTTGAGCGATGGACAGGGTATGCGCCTCTGTAGTGGGTTCTTAAGTGTTTCCCTATGCACAGGGGTTATCCTACAGTTTAGAGTTTCCCAGCATGCCTAGGCTCCACCCACTCAAGGCAGCAGCTCTTCATCCTTTTTTCCACTCCTTGTATAGTTGCTACAACTACCTCCCCAAAGCCGATCCCCTGGTGAGAGCTCCCAACCCGTGGGGCCTGTAGCCTGTATGAGGAAGGATCTGGGCATGGAGCTGCGTCCTTGACCATCTTGGACAGAAGCACTTCAGGCGTAGCTTTTCAGGAGTTTACCACATGGCTTTGGTTGTGGAGATTCGCAAAAGACTCCTGCAAAACTCCCAGAGTGTCTGTTGGTGCCACAGATTTGGATAGCACACTGAAGAATCAGCCCTAGGGCATACACTTGAAAAGTGACCTGAGACTGATTTTGTTTCCTTCATTTTCCGTCTTGGTTTGGTTTTTGCAGTTGCCAGCGGCAACACAATAATGTTTTACAGTGAACTTTGTATATAACACTTTGTTTTCTTTTTGTTTGTCTTTCTCCCCACTTTTTCAGCTCCCTCAGGCTCAAAAGGTAATCTCTTTTCTGTCCCATCCGAGTCATTCCCACAACTCACCGTCGTGCATGTCTGTGGTGCTGTGCATTTGACTCTGTTCATGACCAGTGAAAGGGTCTCCTCCTGCGACCTCCCAAGCCAAAAGCTGGACAGGATCACAGAGTCCCTCAGCCAGTGTTCGACCCTCCCCCCCCCCACTCCTACCACATTAGTCCTACTGAAGAACCCTCTCACAGTCAGGGCTTAAAGAATAAATCCAGACCTAAGCATTTTCTTATGAATTGTCAAATAATGTAGATCAAGACTAAGTTGGGCTCAAAGACGGCATTCCAGGCTTTCCTGGGATAACTTGTCTCTTGGGGAGAAAGATAATGCAGATAATTTGTAAGCCTAGTGACCAAATTTAAGTTCTGGACACTGACTGGCCTCTGAAATTTTCATGTGTTCCATTAATTACAAAATTAGTTCCTGGGCTGGAGAAATTGCTCAGAGGCTAAAAGCACTGGTTGCTCTTTCAGAGGACCCAGGTTCAAAACCTACATGAGGACAAATAGCCAGTTCCCAGCAATATGATGCCCTCTTCTGGCTACCTCTGGCACTGCATGCATATGGTACACAAGATACTCACGTGGGCAAAACACCCATTCACATAAAATAAAAATAATAAATAAAATCTCAAAATTGTTCCTTTTTTCACCTATGGCCCATAATATGCAGAGAACATGATAGTCCAAGCCAAGGGCTAGACCCTTTCACTGGTCTCCATTGTGTATATGAGATGATCTCCGTCCACCATCTAGAATGTCCTCTGTCCAGAGAGACTCCATGTGGTTTCAGTGATGGCTTTGCCTTGGCATGCTGTTGTATCCTAAGGACACTTATGGTATTTAAAAAATATGTCACACCATGCCTGCTGCATTATTCTCATATATTTCCCAAACATAAGCTAGCTTTCCGGAAGACACAGCAGCTTCTGGAGACCAGATGTGGGTTAGTTTCGTTTCAAGAGTTAAGGTATGGTGCCTGCATGAAACTGAGGCAGCATCCTGAGACTTCCATGTCGGAGCAGGATGCTTTGGGTCCTCCTCATCCAGATAGTGCTCACTGTTGTATATAAAAGGCAGTCTGTTCAGACCATATGGACAACTAGAGGTCTAGAAATCATTACACAATTACTCAGATATATTTGAGATATTTAAACAAGGCGAGACATGCTAGTGTGTGACTTGGCTCTTGGCAGTGTTTGATTACACTTCAGTGCCATCACACAAGGATGGACTGCACACTTCATTAAAAGTTCAAGGAATCCAGGATAGCAACAGCTTCCAGAGAAAATATATGGTCAGAATCCAGATTGTTTGGAAAGCTTGATGTCTTTCATAGGACATGCTTTCTTAATTGCCCACATTTTGAAAAAAAAAAATCTTATTTTAGAAAGAGACTCAACAAATCAGAAATGGATTTATTTTACCTCGCTGGCATTTAGTCAATTCCACGGGTCCATATACAAAGGCATTCTTGTAGAAGATTCTTCCAGAACTGGAGGTGCTATCAGCCATGGAATTTTAAACAAAGTCCAAACACACCAAGGCAGGCTGAAGTAAGCACAGCGTTGCCGGGGTTGTGGGTTCTGTGACCCCCCACAGTGCTTACATCATTGCGTTCATCCCTTCTGCTATCATTTATTGGCTCTCACCGCGTGCTCCCCAAGAGGGACCATGCTACTGTGACCATAGAACCGAGTCAAGGAAGCTTCCTGAGGTGCTTGTTGAGTTCTTCCCCTGTCTCCAGCAGATGGCAGACAGTCCAAAGGCCTTCTCCTGGAGCCCTGTCTAGCTAGCAGGGAAGAGTTTTGCCTCCTCGTCTAAGTTTGTTGTCTTTTCTTCCCTACTAAAATAGAGAGAAGGTACTTAAGAGGTTTTATACAGCGAGATCCAAGAGGAACATCGAGATGGAATGCTGTCAAGTGAGGAGTTTATTAGAAAAGCTAATGATCATTAACAGACAAAGAAAGAGGCACCAGCTTGATGGGGGGCTCTGAAGAGAGTTGAGGTCCCAGCACCAGAGACAAGACATCATGGAAGGGTCTCTGAAGAGAGGAATCAGAGTCCATGTGACAGAGTGAAGTCTCTTACGCCTTTCTGGGCATGGCAGAGATATCACAGCACGAGCCTACAGCCAGGCTCCCAGATTCCTAGGCAGGAGGCAAGGAAGAGGGGTTAGGAGCCGGAAATGTGGCCATCAGCAACTCTTCTGTGTAAACTCACTTTCCCAGGTAAGAAGAGACCATGGCCCAGGGAAGTTTGCTGGTATTCACTGGCAGAGTAGAGGCTCAGTAGGGCGCCTGAGCATCTGTAACTGGGAGAGTGGCTGCAAGGGACTGTGGCCTGTGCAGCAGCTGGATGCTAGCATCACATTCTTACAATGCATACCTTGAAAACCACATGAATAATTCTATTTCAAATGCTTTCATAATTCCAGGGGCAGTTTCTGTTAAAAACTCAGCTCTGGAGAAACACTTTGTGTCTAAACCTCAGTTATCTGGGCTGCAGGATTTAGAGGAGAGTATCCCATTGACTGGGGCATCCTCTCTCACCATATGTTACCGTTCTCCCCCTGTTCATTTTCCTCCCTTCCCCTAGAGTGACATCAGTGACACCTTTGCTGGAAGGAAGAGGTTCTCATAAGCCTCTGCTCCTTTCGGATGTCCTGGCTTGTAGCTGGACCAGTGAAGGGATGCGCTGGTTTTCTTCCTAGGCTTCATCCATCTATGACAGTGGGCAAGTTACCAAAGCTCTCTGGGCTCCCAGGGCTCATCATTACTTAATGAGAATATCAGACTGCTTCTCCAGTTAGGCTACATGCGTGATTTCTCTATCTCTGTCTAGCACAGAACTACATATATAAGACACTTAAGGCATGTAGAGTTCGAACAGGCGTTCCATGTGGTCCCCGACACCCCAAAGCTGGTCAAGGGAGCATTTTTGTGCAAAGTGGTGGTCTGGGATCCTGCATATAGTGTGTGGTCCCGACTCAAGCCTAATGGATAGGCAGAAATGACTAAAGAACCCACCAGGCATACAGCGCTCCCAGCCCCTCGTTAGCTACTCTGCATTTCTGGGATATACCTGCTCCAAATAGTTAGAAATGGAGTCTGAAATGCCAACAAAGCAAAGGTTCAGGGTTCACTTTTTTGAGAGATGCCTTTCAGGTATACTCTTGACATTACCCACTGATGTTGCCACTGTAGACATGGTTATCGTGAGTTCTTTGCAAATCCAGAGGTTTGTTGTTCTGTGGGTGAAGGGAAGCAACTTGGCCACTGTGCCTTTGGCCCTCTTGTCCAACGAGGTCATGAGCACATGCATTGGACCATAAGGCATCTATGTTTGTACTGTTTTTGTTAGAATGTGGCTCAGTACTATCTACAACTGTTTTCTCTATAAATGGTTATGTCTCTGTAAAAATGATGGTTTTAATCTCTTGGCTTTTCTACAACTAAAAATGTCCCATTTGGGTGTCCTTCTTGTGTTTAATGTAGCAGACATTAATTATGGTCACTCCTAAATTATTATTTTCATGATGTCAACATTGAGGGTCTTCCAATATGCCTTCCAATATGCCTCTTCTAGACTATCATAACAGTTTTTCGGAACAGGAATTGGAAAAAAGAATTTTTTTTTCCTGTAGCTGGTAAGGATCTCCAAGCTAATTTTTGACTTTATAAATTTCAATCCTTGATATAACATTGGGGTACAACAGCTGTTGATAAGCCCAAAGAATGTTGACCTTTCTACCAAATATGTAATCCATGAATTCTTGGAGCTATGTACGTCTCCCACCTTCCATCCCATGGGTCTTATCCCACTGGTTGAAACTGAGCCCATTTCCCCAGGGGAACTCTGGGGAAAGAGATCCACACAAGCTAGGGTTGCATTGGAGAACTTTTATTTTCTTTTACATAGTACTTTTTTACTCCTGGAAGAAAAATAGACGAGGGTTTTCTTTTTATGCTGGTCACACAATGAATGCAGCCAAAGCTGTTTCCATACGCCTGTTCAGACTGCTGGACTGAATGCCCTTTGATTCTGCCGGGTTCTGGCTGTAGGAACTGCACAGCAGTCGGTCACTGTGTGGTTGATTTAATTAATGTATCATGATCTTGAATGTCTAGTCAGATGTACCTAAACTTGGCCATTTATGTGGGTTACCTTGTCCAGACACTAATACCTTTGACACTTTATTTATACAGCCAGAAACCATTCCTTGACAGTTTCCCGGATGCTCTGTCTTGCCTGGCAGTGTATTGGTTAATATCAGCCTGAGAATTCTGAGAAGGAGTATGCATTTTTCTCCCAATCATAGTTAAAGCAAATCACATCTCTAATCCTGTTTGGAACATCAATTGATGCATTCAGGGCTGCACAGTACGGCAAAATGATCCCAGTTTAATGGCCCGACCCTGTGTTTTGTTCCCTGTTAGGAATAGCTTAACTTGCCTTCTTGAACAAACACAGCAGGGTTCAGGATCTGTTGTTCTGTGCCTGCTGTGATATTCTGTGCTGCTTAACTTGTATGAGGGACCGCATAAATTAACTTCTTAAATGGAGGTCCGGTTTGGGTCTTTCTCTCAGGATAAACTGTTTTATTAATCTCTGCACACCCCAAGGTAAATAAAGCCCTGAATCCATTTGGACTTTCTTTTGTGTACTTATATTATATTTGGGGGGAATAAATGGAAGCACTCATTTATCTAAAGGGTTTCTTATAATGTTTCAGGGGAATACATGGGAGTGTTCAGTTATCTAAGGCAAGCCTGCTGATCTTCCCCCTTTCCTCCCTCCTTCCTTCGCTTCCTCCTTCCCTCCCTCCCCCTCCCTTATTCCTTCACTCATCTTGTTCTTTAAGCACACACTTGGTTGGGGATAGAATATGGTCCACCTCCTACCTCAGTGTAATTGGCTCTCGGTGATTGCTGGACATTGTTTGTCCTTCTGTGCCACTTTTAGAGTCTGTACATTGAACTGTTGAATTAACTGTTGGAGAACATAGAAAACAGAAAGTTCACAAAGTTGCTGTTTGATAGAACTGCATGCAGGTCTGTGAGTTCAGTGCCCATTGTAGCTGCTTGCAAGCCATGCAGATGCAGGAACAGGCATGATGGAGATATGGTTAACTACTTCCCTTTGTTTCTGGCTTCTTCCTCTACTCGCTTTCATGTGAATACTTATTGATTTTGATAACCCTGTTCCTCTCCAAATCATTTCCTATTTTATAGGGACATAACTCAGTCTAAAGGAAGACAAGTAGCCCAGTGGACTAGTCTAAGTTATGGGATCTGGCTTGTGAGTAAGACCAGTGAAGTAGAAACAGAGTAGACGCAGTCAGCTTGTCCTGTGGCCACTGCGAAGGACACTATAGAAGTCTGAGTGACCATATGGTATTCAACCAAGGTGGTCACTGATATTTTGTTCCCGGTCATTATTCTGTGTGTGTCCATAGTAGCCCACACAGGCACCACTGCCGCTGAGGAGGAGAGCATCACAAACTTCACATTCAAGTGCATCTGGGCTGACATCTTTTCTGTGGCCATGGCCGATAGCATACTAATCATGCATGACACTCGGAGTCAAAGGTGATCATTTCCTACTAGGCACAGTTGATTACTTCTGTAGTCCTAGCATCTGGGAGGCCGAGACAGAAGGATGGCTGCAAATTCTAGGCTGCCCAGCCTAGAAAGCAAGACTGTCCCCAAAACCCCAACCAACAAGACCAAAACTAAAACCAAAACCAAAATTAAACTCCACAACCCCAGAACAACCATATCTTCTCTCCTCCCACCCAGCCAGGGCCCTAGATGTTTTAGGCAAGCCTCCTAACACTGAGCTCAGCTACAGTTCCAGCCCGCTTTTTAAAATTTCTTCTTTTGAGACAGGATCTTTCTCTCTAGCTCAGGCTGGCCTTGGTCATGGCCTAGATGAGATTATGGTCCTGTGCCACCATACCCAGCTGCTATTTCATTTCTCAAGGAGTAAATTATTCGTCAGGGCTAGACAACCGAACACCATGTGTCTACTTGTGATTTTACCCCATTTTCATATTTATGTGAACATTTGAAGTGTTTATGTAACTACTTTGAGAATCAAAATAAAAAATAGAGTTTTTTACAAATACAAATTAAAAAGCACTTTAGCATTGTACATTCAAATATTGCCAATGTGTGTCAAAAATATTTTATATTTGCATGCAATGATCTCATAAGCTTTTTTTTTCAGATTCTAACTTAAACTTGTCCATGACTTACAATTTTATTTATAACAAGGAAGAGAAGAGCTAAAAACATTCAAAAATAGGAAAGTAGCTACAAAGTCATTAAACTTCCCAAAGATGGGGTATTAAGAGCATTGAAAATCAAGTGAAAAGGTTAATAATGGCTATTTCCTGGTGGCAGGAAAACAGGGATTTATTTGTTTTCCCCTTAATATATTTGTGTGTTTTTAATCTTACACAATAAACACCATGTTTATGAGGTACTAATTATATTCATACTAATACACTAACTATTTTACTTTTTGGCGTGTGTATGTGGTGTGTGTGTGTGTGTTTTTTTGATATATATATATATATATATATATATATATATATACATAGAGAGAGAGAGAGAGAGACAGAGACAGAGACAGAGAGAGTGTGACAGAGACAGAGAGACAGACAGACAGGGAGAGAGAGGAGATGTAGCACATGTAGAGGCAGATGCTGATTGTTGACTTCTTGCTCTCTGCTGCCTTCCTCTCTTGAGACAGAGTTGCTAATGACCCTGGCCTGATTGACCAGTGAGCTCCCCAGTCCTCCTGTCTCTGCCCACCAAACTCAGGGGTTTCAGGCACATGCTCAGGTCCTCATGCTGGCAGAGCAAGTGCTCTTACCCCACCGAGCCATCTCCCCAGCCCCTGCATCATTTACAATACAGTAGATGGGATAAGACCAACAAAGGTTAACCTAATATTTATTGAATTTAGCTTTTGTCAGAAGAAAAGGGAACAGTGGGAATCCCAAACTGAAGATACAGTGTTTCATGGTAGATATAGCTAGACTTAGAAGGGTTATGAGCAGCGATTGTTGGGACAATTCTGGATATACCTGTGTTTGTTAGTAATCTCCACTTCTAGCTGGAAAGAACATTTACAAAGACAGTCTAAGGCCTGGTCCATAGTGGATGCTTAAGGAAGACTGAGCTGAGCCTAGGGACATTTAACAATGACAGGAGTGTGATTACACTCTGAGGGTCATTCCCCTCCCCTCTCTGTTTCCCATGCACCTGGTTTATGCCTGGGGGGAGGGAGAAGAAGAGCTGTTTGGCTGAAAGGTGTGGAAATAAAGTTGAGCTTGCTTGGGAAAGGAATTGATACTGTAGTCTTCCTGTGCTCACCATGAGGCACGTGCACTCTTGCTGCAGAAGTGGACATTCTGCCTTGTGCTTCAAGATACAAGTTCCCAGTTTGTGTGCAGTGAAAGCCTGAAACATCTTTCCTTGGGTCCAGAACACAGTATCTCTCTCATTGCTGGAACAGGATAGGTTGAGTTAATAACAGTCTATAGGACTTTCTGTGGTGTGTGCATAGCCCTTGCCTAGGGCCCAGCTCCCCAAGGATTCCATTAGATGTTAGACGTAGAGCTGACCTCTGCAGGAGTTGTAGCATTACAGATAACTCCAGTTATACTCTACCTTGTTCATTGTAACTTGGTGATTTTTTTTTTAAGATAAGCACTAGAACTAGGTAAATATACACCTGAACCAAGAATTGATTTCAAAATCTGTAATATCTCAAGACTTTTTGATCCCCAACTTGGCTTTTGGAAGTTTTGGAAGTATCTAAGGAAGTCAAAGCCTAATTTCAGGAATGCTCATGCATTTAAGAAATGCAAATGTTTTCTGTTTATTTACATCAAGCCCAGTGATGAACTATGACCCTCTGGAGGTGATGAGTAAAGCCGCCTGTTCAGCTAGAGAAGTTGCTTTTTCCTTGGATAGTCAGAGAACATCTGAGTGTGCACGATGGCTCTTTTCACAGTTGTTTCATTTCAGTTGAGCTTACCTCCATGCGGAAATACAAGCAGCCTTTTCTTCTGTGTAGAAAGGAAAGCAGAGAAGGGAGAGAAACTAACTGTGACTTGGGTGGGGCAGGGACATGATGGCAATGTCACGCTGTCACCAATAGGGCAAACTCGATAGGACATCTCCAGATGCCTAGGACTCTGGCTTCCTTGCTCCCAGATGCAATTTTGAGAGCTGTTTTTATTTTTTTTTATTGTTTTTGAAATTTTGAACTCAGATAACAGGATTACTGTGTGAAGTCCCTTCTGTGTGCTGATAGACTTTGAATCACATAATGCACTAGCTGTATTTTCTGGAGAAGTGGTTTATGAATCGCAACTTTTGGGTTGATCAAGTCATGGGAGATGTGCCATTTAAAGGACCACTATAGGGTGTATCATAATAAAATGACTAAACCATAACATTATGTGGACTTGAGGAAGGAGTGGACTTTTAGACTGCGTTAGAGAGAGAATATACAAAAGCCATTCTTGTATGGAGGCAAATCAAAATCAATACTGTTCAGTGGTTGATTTGAAGACTGTATTTGACAGTTTACATCAAGTCAGTATGTATTCACTCCCAATTATTTTAACCTGCATTCACTGGTCCTCATAGGAGGGTATTTCTTAAATGACAGATAAACCTAACAGGCCACAGTGATTGCAGAGAAGGCACTGACTATTCACCCATAGGCAGAGCCCAGCCACTTCTTTTGGCATAATTTTTTATATAGAATAAATCCAAAATTTGTGTTGACATGATTCATCATGTTTTATTACAAACTGAGTCACCTGTCAATCAAGTCTGCTCACAGTTTAGCTGCCCAATCATTTTCCTGGTCATTCTCTTCACTTCTGAGGCCCCTAGGTAATGGATATATGTAGCCCAGTCTCCCATGAGAAAAAAAAATGGCTATGGGTGAGCAGCAGATAGCATGCCAAAGGATTCAGCTGAAATGATGCTTTGGGGGAAACTGGGGCAGTTGTGCAATTCTGTAAAGCCAGGCTTGTGAAGTTCAAACACACAAGCTAGATGTTTATCCCATCCCAATTTACTCAGAGCATTTGGAGAAGACTCCACCAAGTTTCATGAGGTAGAATAATCCAGGCAAGTACTAATGTCATGCTATGGATTTTCTTTTTCCAGAAATGACTCAAAGACTTGAACCACTTGCTGACTTGTGAACTTTTTGCTTGGATTGCACCCACCCCTGTCTGCCCAGGCCTGGAATGCATTAGGTGATTTGGAGGCAGGGTATCACTGCCATAGCTCTCCTCCCTCTGCAGTTCCCTTCTCCATAGCAACCGTTTCCCCATTGCTCCCATCACTCCAACCCCTGTTAAGAGGCAGAAGTCATCATTAACCACACCAGTTGTCTCCTGAACCATGGTTAGCTCTGAGACCCATGATGCTCTGTCATAGAACAAAGGAAAACTATTCTTTTTTTTAATGTGGCTCAATTGGAGAGACCAAGTTCAAATTCACTGGAGTAATGAGTGAGTTTAGAAGGGACCTGAAAGCTTCTCTCCATAACCTGAGATGGTCCTTGTGGAGTGAGCTGCACATGGCAGGAGTGCACTATGCTGGGTGTTTTCTTGATAATTCTGCTTCTTATTTCAAGAGCTCTTAAAGGCTATTTCTATTTTAAGGATGATTTATTGATTGTCTCTGTTGTTCGAATTTCTAATGGTCTTACAATAAAAAACCCAGAGCCAGATATTGGGGTGAAAGCTGAAAGATCAGAGAAGCAGAGCAAGCCACAGCCAGCCTCACCTTGCCAACTCCTCAGCCGACCCTGTTTCCTCAGACTGAAAGCTTCTAAGTCCTCACCTGAAAGGGTCTCAACTGAACGGCTTTAGTTCCTGTTTCCTCACGCTTTATATACCTTTCTCCGCCCTGCCGTCACATCCTGGGATTAAAGGCTTGTGTGCTTCCCAGTACTGTTATTAAAAGTGTGTGCCACCACTGCTTGGCTCTGTTTCCAGTGTGGCCTTGAACTCACAGAGATCTAGATGGATCTCTGGCTCCTGAGTTACAGGATTAAGGGTATGTACTACCTTAATCTGGTCTCTATGTCTAATCTAGTGGCTGACTTTGTTCTCTGATCCTCAGGCAAGTTTATTAGAGTACACAATATATCACCACATGTCTCTTTTGCTGTGTTTTAAGCTCCTGAAGGCAAAACATGACATTTTACAGCCTTAAGAAAAGGATTCTGGGGGCAGAATGATTTGTATTTGATCTCCAGAAACTAAGGCTATGGCTCTGTCTTCACCCTCGACTCTGCTGCCTTCTGGTTATTTTAGCTTTGATTTCTTCACGTATTGAGTGGACACAGACAATTTACAAGACTGTGCCAGGGTTAGATCCAAGGCCACATAGATCTAAAGCAGGGTGGTGGATATGCGTAGATAGTGGGATGGGTTGATGGGGAGCGGGAGGGAGAGAAAGAAGCAGGGGCGAAAAGGACGGAGGAATGAACAGGCTGATTCAAGAGACTGAAACCCAGTTCGGATGTTGATTCAGGTCTGTTTGTGTGAAGTCCCAGTGTTCTACTAAGCTGGTTTGAAAAGTTAGGTCATTTCCCTTATAACCGTGGCATGGGCTGGGCAGCATGCAGTGTTTGCGTCTAGCAGCAGCAGCGGCATGAAGGTCCCAGCTCCTCAGAGAGTCTGACATGGTGCACGCAGCCTTGAAGCGAAGGAGGGCCAGCATCTCGTGCGAGTTCTGCTACTAAGTCTGCCCGATTGCTTTCCTCTCTGAGCCTCCTATACAAAATCAACAAAAGGGTGATGTTGGAATAGATTCACTCGAGGATCATTTGCTGAGCACTTTTGTGTACTAGGCTCTCTAATGAAAGCTTGGAGGGGAAGGAGGCTCTTTTCCGTCTGCTCTCAGAGTTCACAGGCACTACACAATTTCCCGTGTCCCTTCCAGCCATCGTGTTCAGAGACTTAGCTGTATTAACAGTTTGCACAGATTTGGGCCTAGATGGTATCTTTGGTTGTAGAGTAAATATGATTATCTTTGTAGTGGAGTTTAAGGACATCTGGTTCCCATTTCCACTTAGTTAGGGAAGGTTTTATGGAGGAAGCCACGTTTCAGGGGGTCTTTAAACAAGGGGAAGGTTTTGTCCCAGGGCCCCACAGCTCCAACTGTTGGCTGTGTTTTCAGGCATCTATTTGGGAGGTGTCTAAACCACGTTTGTGAAATTATGAATGTTTGGCCGCAACAGGGGGTCGGTTGTGTGTCAGGCTCATCAGGAATACTGGCCCAAAGCCAGTGCTCCGTGGTCATTCCCATTGTCCTCATTCCTGGGCGCTCTGGAAATAAGCAGGTCACTCCTAATAAACAAACAAAGCAGTCTCCAAGACAGCTTTCAGATATGTTAATCAGATGTTAATCAGTAGTGTTCTCTTGACCGTGGATTTATTTATAGATGTGTTCCTGGTCAAAGACAAAATGCTGATGCTATTGAAATGTTTGCTTATAAACTATATTCCCTGCTTAATGGCTTCTATCTTAGAATCACTGGGAAAGAGAAACAGCATCGATATTTTCCTAAATAATAGCTATTTTCTTACAAGAGTGATTCTAGATTTTTCTTAAAGATGTTCCAACTCTCATTCAGCATTATCTTTCACAAAGTTGTCCTTAGGTTATTTAAAAGAGAAAGAAAACAAACAACTTCAGCAGTCCAATTTAAACAAGATGCAGCTAAAGTTCGGAGAGGGCACTGTGCTTACTTTTGTATTTAGACAATGTAGTCTAAGGCAAGGTCTCGTTGGAATTCAGCATCTCCCACGCAAGCAACAGTGATTCAGTTTAAAAAAAAAAAAAAAAAAAAAAAAATAAAAATATCAGAAACTGTCTTAGACAAAAGCAAATTAACATCTAAATATCATTCTCGTGGGTTGAAAGACTATAATTTACCAAGACAATCAAGGGCAGAAGAGGAGGAAATGTTGCTTAAAGTTTATTTATTTCATATTTACTTCTTACTCTTCTACTTCCATTTTGCAAGAACCTCATTTTATTTAGGATTCAGGCATCTTGCAAAAATGTTGAAAAATGCCCTGTACAACAGAAATCTAAACAGTGTTCGGTGTTCATAATCTGACTAGATTTTTAAAGGGGAAGGAGCTCTTCCAAGAGAGTGTCATAAACGATGATTTGTGTTGTCTGCACTGAAAGAACCAGCTTTTTAAGAAAGGAAATATCTGCCTCTTTATGCTCCTCACTGCAAAGACCATTCAAAATACTAATGGTCAAGTACAGTATGTTTAACATGGACTATGAAAACTATATTCTGATGGCATTTTCAATGTAAATGTGTTTTCAATGTTTCTGTAACAGGTTATTTGTGAAAAAGGGGATTTCAACAGGAGACTTAGGACTTCACATTATTGTTTTAAATAATGCATTTTTAGATTGGCAGCATTAATCTTCACTGCAGGAATATGCTGCTAAGTGGGTTTACTTATGCAGTGTTTTCTATAGAGGAGCCTTTAGGGAAAGCATCCTGGCTGTTCAAACTTTCAGTCACACCGAAAGGAAATCAGAAAAACGTGTATCCTCAACATTCAGATTTAAGACTTGAAATTGTTATAATCTACTTAAGAGTTGTGTTATTTTTATTTGAAGAGTTGTTTTTGATGGTAGGAAACATCAAAATTGAAGGGCTTGCACTCCTGACTGTTCTTCCATGGAGCATCCTGGCTGTCTGCTAAAGATACCTTCCAGTGGGAAATCCTGGCTCTTGGTAGTGGCCATCAGAGCACAGCCTTTCTGCCTCAGTTTTCACAACTGCTCCTTGTACCCCTCTTTCTGGTACAGGAGTGCCCCCCCCCTTATTTCTAGCACCTGCTCCCAGGACCTGTGCCAATCCTGGAACCATGCATTACATCTCCACCTTTGTAAATAGCCCTTCATTGAATGCGTTTCTGCAGATACCCACTTGGATTGTGATCTCTGATTTCTGCTGACAGTTGCATCCCACTTGTCTGTGCAAATGTCCTTTTATGAGTGTCTGTGTCTGCACAAAAGACAAACATCATTGTTGTATGAAACACATAGTTTCATACTACATGTATGCTTCTGCTACTTGGTTTATTTTTCCAGATGTTGGGATTTATCTGGACTCCCCTGTGAGGTGGTCATTTAGAATTTGAAAGAGATTACACGTGGACTTGGGTTCTGGAATTAGAACAAAAAATGCCCAGAAAAATTCCTTTTCTAGTTAATTATCAATGTGTATTTATAGTCTACTGCCATATCACCCTAAATGCCACCCCCATGTCATCAGAATATGTGTGTATCTATACACATCATCCTCTCACCATG
>CABHPQ010106901.1:0-16721 GCA_902168405.1 Peromyscus aztecus
CTACCAACTGGGGACCATGTGTTTGAACATCTGAGCTAAGGAGGACATTCTCATTCAAACCACCACAGGGTCTCATGGAGCCTGGGCGAGCCTTGATTCCTGCCTTTCCTCAGCCTTCTCTTACCTCCTCTCCAGTTTGCCTTTTGTTTTTGTTTACAATATTGTCTTTCACACCCATAAAATTGACCCTACTAGTGTTTGAAGAGACTTAGTATCCCAACTGTCTTGCCTCTGAATTGTTAGTGGATCTTATCAGCCCTCCCTATCCAGGGCTATATTGTGTCCTGTTCTCACAGGTTCTTTGTGTGTGCCTCTCATTGTAATTATAGTCTGTCATGACTTGTGTATGAAGGAAAGCTCAAGGGGCCATGAGAGGACAGGCTTTCCTTTTGAGGTAACCTGGAAGTCTGTCCAGAGATTGATGACAGATTCGCCTGAAATACATTCCTGGGATTTTTAGATACTGGTTACACAGAATAGACTAGAAACCTCCAGAAGAAGGACAGATCCTATGAAGAATCAAAATGCCTCAAACCTCCCAACACTTAAAGGAACTGGCAAGCAATGGAGCCTTCTTAGTCTGAAAGAGAATGGTCTGACCAACCTGAAATTCCATACACAGTCAATGTGTCAGCCAATAATCAAGAAGTTTCTGGTTGTACTGTTCTCCATGCTCTATGTCAAGGTGCAGTGGTAGGAAGCGCCTCAAATGGAGACACCAGTTACATCCCATAGACGGCTGTTCTAGCTGTTCTTTTGTAGTGACCTTTCCACACTGGCAAGTCCATTTACTTGGTATGGCCTTGAAGGATCATAACCAGTAGTGTGGGGAGCAGAGGAGGCCTGTGTGAGTTTGTGTTTCTTACATGAGCCTGCAAGATCAACACCAAAGCCCCAGACCTATGAAAATCTGGCAAAGCCTTTCCTCCAGGTAAAGCTCAGAGAAATGACAAGGCTTTCCTATGTTCTGAGTGTGAATGTTGATAGTCCATGCAGAAAATGTCCGCCATAGCTTTTTCCTCTCAGATATATACAGCCTGAAGACTGCTCCCTACAGAGACTGCTCCTACTGAGATTAGTTAAGCTTGCCCCCTTGATTTAGCTATATACCACAAACCCTGCCTGCTTGTTCAGCTGTAAATGATGAACATGCTGAGATTCTGGGATGTGAAGCTTTTCCACCAGAGAGCCCAGTCCACTATACTCCAGCTTTTCTGTGTGTCCATCTGTCTGTCTTTTCTTCATTTCCTCACCACCACAATTAGGTCAGTCCCTGGAGCCGTGTAAGACCCAGCACAGAGGGAAGGCAGGGAAATGGTGCTTGGCTTTAGAACCAGGTTAGAGAAGGCCCTTGGGGTGGAACCCTGGCTCTGGTGCCCACTCTGGCCACCATGATTGGGGATGCTCAAGCCACATTAGGAGGCCATATCAATACCTTGGTTGATAGTGTCTGCTGAGCCCACATTCCAATCATCCCACAGAGGTGCCAGATACAGGAATTATTAAAGAGCCTCAGGGAACCCGATCTCAGTTTAGAGCCAGGGACAGACCACAAGGGCTACAGGGATAACTAGAACTGACAAGTTTTGCCCCGCTGAGCCTGCTAGAGCTCCTAAGATAATAGGCTTGATTGCAGCCCCGTGTACATCATCTTCATCTTCACAGTAGCTTCACCCTTAATATGAGGATGTCTGATAGGGAAAGAGTTGTGGAGGTGTCAGCTGGCAGGTCAAGAAGGAAACACTGCAGCATGGTGTAGTCAAGCTTTCCATGACACATCCTGGGAAGAGTCTTGTCCCACTAGGGATCTGAGACTAGGATTCAGAGGATGGAACCCAAAGCCAGATTCGGTTCCAAATATTCTGAGCTGTGTCCCAGCACTTGGTCCGGTATAAGTTGATGTAGCATGAGTCTTAACAGGTCTTATTAATAAAATCAAACCTCAGCCAGGTATTGGGATGAACACTGGAAGATCAGAGAGACAGAACGAGCCACAGCTATCTGACCTCACTGGATCCTCAGCTGGTCTTGTTTCCTCAGACTGGAGGCCTCTGAGTCCTAATCCAGAATGACTCTCAGCTGAACTGCTGCTAGAAGCCTGAATGCTTAACCAGGCCAAATGCTTCTCCAGGCCAAATGCCTCTCTTGGGCAAATGCCTCTCCAGGGCAAATGCCTCTAGTTTCTGGTCCTCACACCTTATATGCCTTTCTCCTTTCTACCACCACTCCCTGGGATTAAAGGTGTGGGTCACCACGCCTGGCCTGGCCGTTTCCAATGTGGCCTTGAACTCACAGAGATCCAAAGGGATTTCTGTCTCTGGAATGCTAGCTAGGATTAAAGGCGTGTGCTACCACTACCTAACCTCTGTTTAATATTGTGGCTGTTCTGTCTCTGACCCCAGATAAGTTTATTAAGGTACACAATATTTTGGGGAACACAATACCACCACAAGTTGACTCCTCAGTTTCTAAATAGAGAAAGTGGGAACTAATTATAGGATCCTTTCAAAGGATAGTTGTGAACTTAGCTGACATTTATTTGTGCCCTAGCACATACTGAAAGCTCAGCAATGGATCATTCACCCCACTAATCTTCCTAGTCCCATTATAGTCAGCAGGAGACATTATAGAACAGGAGGGGCACCAGCAGCTCATGGTGGGGGCTGGGATTTGAGGCAATCTCTCCTAAAACACTTGAGGGCTACCTCAGCACAAGACTGTCCTCTGTACCAGTCTGTGAATGTGTTCTTGCATACATGTGTGTGTGTGCCTTTGTATACATGAGCATATATGTCTTGAAACTTCTTTCCTATCATGGCTGTCCAGAGTCCCACCTACCCTGGGTGGGGTAGGCTGCTGCTATCACAACCCCCAGAGCAGCTTTTATCACCCAGCCCTGTGGCATTAAAGGTGCCACTAGGGCCTAGCTAGGGCACCCCCTTGGCTGGTACTCCACCCTAATCTGGACAGTGGGAGCCTAGCTAAGCTTATAACCTCTCCACAGGATAGCTGAGTCTTTAGGCTGTGCCTTGTGTTGCAAAGATAAAGAAGCCCTGGCCCAAATCTTCCTGTGGGCACTCCTGATCTGCCCAATTGTGCAGGGAACACAAGGCTTAGGGTGGATCCCAGATGGGTGCAGATGTGCTGGGACTTCACATAAATGCTGTGAGGACACATAGTCACTTCCTTTCTGTCTCCCAGGCTTTACAGAACACCCAGGACCAGGTCTGGGGTCCTGCTCCTCTGGGGTGAGTCAAGCTGGAATAGAAATTCCGGAATGAGTCTGGTAGGAGAGCTTCGAGAGCCTTTGCATCCCCGCTACGCTGGGTAGAGATTGTCTTGGAGAGAGAAATAGCTGTCTGGTCCAATTTCCCCTTCCCCCTCCCACCCCAGGCCTGGCGCACCAGGAACATGCAGGGATAGTGCGCACCCGAGTGGCCGCTAGGAGCCAGTAGGCTGCGTCACTGAGTCCAGACCTTGTTGTGGCCGCCCGGCAGCGGCAGCGCCCCACAACCCGCCCTGAACTGCGAGTTTCCAACAGCGTGTTTCCTTCTGGTACCCGGGGCCCCTCCTCTGTGTCATCTCCGGCATTCTGGTCCTCTAGTCTCCATGGAGCAGCTGCTGCGCGCCGAGCTGCACACCAAAACACTGCGGGCCTTTGGACGCTCCGGGGCCGGCTGCATCAGCGAAGGCTGTGCCTACGACACCGACACTGGCCCGGTATTTGTCAAGGTCAACCGCAGGACGCAGGTGCGCTGAGGGGGTGCAAGGATGGAGTGTGGGGAGGGGAAAGAAGAACTCACGTTTCCGGGAAGTGTTGGGAGAACTAGACCTGGTGTCTCTACCCTCTGCTGAGGGGTCAACACCTGCAGACAGGCTTCCTTTTGGGATTGGAGCATTTGTCTTTGCTGCGTGATCACTTTCTTGCTTTTGCCTCCACAAAAGGGCTTTAAATTTCTGTAGTCACGGACCGAGGAGGAGATGAGTCTCAGCTGTCTGGTCTCTGCTCTGAGCTCAATTCTGAATTCTCCCAATAGATGGGGAAAGACAGAATTCCCAGGAGCAGGCTAGCACTATCCTCCTCACAAGCTCTGATGTTAAAAGGACCCTTAAGATATTTAAGAATGTATGGTGCCAGGAATAGTGTCACATATTTATAATCATAATACTTAGGAGGCTGAGGATGGCGAGTTTTAAGTCAACCTGGACTACATGAAGAGACCGTGACACAAAACAAAAACAAAACAAAAGCCAAACAAACTAACAACAACAAAAGAATGCATGGAAAACTGTAAGACAAATGGGGAGTGTTAGAGGCCCTGACAGCAAGCTGTTGATGGTACAGCCTGGTGCTCTCCTTGCTCTGAGAGTTTCCAGAGGTCCTATGCTCTGTGGGGAGTAATTCTGGACAGTGGTTCTAGTGGGTATACTGACTGTGGAGAAGACAATCCCAGAGCAGCCCTTCTCAGTCATTCCTGATATCATTAGAGATGGTGTCAGGAGTAGGATTATCCTGCATTCTCTGTACTGTTGGCATCGTTTGGAGGTTTACCCTGGAAGCATGACTGTGTTCTGCAGATGCCCTCCCAACCAGGATACTCAACACATGCCTCTTGGTCCCAAATGCAGGTTGGCAATTTGAGGATACCTGTCTGACTTTCCCCTTGGAAACTTGAATTAAAGGGAAAGAGTTCTTTTCATGTGTGATAATACATGTTTTGGCTTCAAGTTTTATTTTTTAATTAAAAATATTCTAATATTCAAAATATTTTAATTAAAAATATTAATTAAAAATTATTTTGTGTATATGAATGTTTATGGATGTGCGTAAGAGCTCTGGTTTGCACATACTATGACATATATAGGAGTCAGTGAACAACTTTTTGGGAGTTGGTTCTGCCTTTCTGCCTTGTTTTGTGGCAAGGTTTCTCTTGTTTCTACACCCCAAACAGCACGTTCCAGGCTAGCTGGCTGTTGGAGCCCGTTTAGGTTTCCTAGTGGCTTTACCCAGCAGGACTGCATAAGAGGTTGACTGGATCATGGGTCTGAGTACCAGATGTTTGTAAGGGTCTACACGTGGCTGTAACTAGCAAGGGGGAGGTTCTTTGCCCCTCCTCTTGGCATTGTTATAAATAGCCCTTTGGAATAAAGTTCTGGAATCCAGGCCCACCCGAGACTATCCTGTATTTTCTGTTTCTCTCCCCTCTTTATTTCTACCCAAGTCTCTTATTCCTCATTTTTCAAGAGTCCCTGGGGTAAATAAATGTGGGAGCTGGTCTCCCACAGATGGCCTCAAAGATTTTAGGTGATTATCCTGTCTCTACCTCCCATCATGTAATGGGAAGGCTTGGATTCCAGATGCATGCTACCACATCTGGCTTTTTATGTGGGCTCTGGGGGTCAAAGTTGGGTCATTAGGCTTATGTGGTAAGAGTCGTCTACTTTTAATTTTTAAAAATTTATGATTCTGGCCTGGTGATGGTGGTGCACGCCTTTAATCTCAGCACTTGGGAGACAGAGGCAGGTGGACCTCTGAGAGTTTGAGGTCACCCTGGTCTACAGAGCAAGTTCCAGGACAGCCAAGGCTATACAGTGAGACTCTGTCTTGAAAAGTCAAACCAAACAAACCCTCCCCCCATGACTCTCTATATAGACAAAATTCACAAACCCCATGAATAAATGCATTTTTTGTGGGGTGCTAAGGATATTATTCAATAGTAAAGCATTTGCCTGGCATGCACAATCTCCTGGGCTCGGTCCCCAGCACCACAAATAAATAAGTAAATAAATAAAATAATAAATAAATTAAAATAAATAAATAAAATCACCAAGGTATAGTGAACAATATGAAAGTTTGCCTAAAAATAAATGGAATATTTATAGAAATAGTTTAGAAGAAGAAAGCTTCTGGATGCCAGCAAAGGCCTTACAGGCAAGCAGGGAGTATGAATCTTTTGTAGCTTCTCTAGCCCCTGCTAGAACTGATCTCTCCACTCTGCCTTCACTGACCCAAATATGAGCCCAGTGAATTTCTACCATGACCAAGGCTGCCTGTCCCCACTCAGAGGCAGGAAAGAAAGCAGTACAATGGAGGAATCAGGCCCAGCCTCAGACTTTTTATGAGCTCACCCTTGATTTGTGCCCATTCCTCCTATCACCCCTTGGCATCCCCTTGTGGCTTGTGCATCTTCCACAGCAAGGCTTTGCTGTATGGGTCTTCCCATAGACCCCTTGAATTCTGGCCTCAGGCTTGTCCTTTCAGCTTCTTACCTGAAGGGAGGGTCTCTTTTGCACCCTGACCTTGAGGGGTGTATGTGAGGTTGTTTTTTTAGTAATTGAAAGCACTTGGTCTTGTGTAAAGGGTCATGAGTCCCTTGGTCTAGCTAGCAAGGCCCCTGTTAGAGTCCGGGTTTGCAGAGCTGACAGTGTTCATGGCATTTGGATGCAGGCACGGCAGATGTTCGAGGGAGAGATGGCAAGCCTGGAGGCCCTCCACAGCACTGGCTTGGTGCGGGTACCTAAGCCCATGAAGGTGATTGACCTGCCTGGAGGTGGGGCTGCCTTTGTGATGGAATATTTGAAGATGAAGAGCCTGAGCAGGTAAGGAGAGGGAGGGCCATGTGCACACACAAAGGCACACAGATAGGAAGAGAGAGAGAGAGAGGGAAAGACTGACATAAACACAGAGAGACAGGTACAGAAAGAGGCAGGGACAGACACACAGACGCAAGACACAGAGAAGCAGAAATAGAGAGACCGATGAAGCAGGTCTCAGAGAGAGAGACAGGGAGGGGAGACACTAGGGAGCAGCCTCATCTGAGACAGAAATGGACTGACAGAAAACACTAGGGAGCAGCCTTTGCTGAGCTTACATAACTCAGTCCAGTTGCCAGAATCCTTTTTTTCAAAGGTGTCACTATGTATCCCTGACTGGCCTTGGAACTCACTATGTAAACCAGACTGGCCTTTGCCTTTCAAGTGCTGGGATTAAAGGCGTGTGTCACCATGCCTGGCTGTCTGTCAGAGTCCACTTTTTAAAGATTTATTTTTATTATATATATCTGTTTGTCTACATGTATGTGCACCCAGTGCGTGTCTTGTGACCACAGAGACTAGACAAGGGTGCTGGATTTCCTGGAACTGGAAGCACAGGTGTTTTTGAGCTGCCATGTAGGTACTAGGAACCTGGGTCCGACGCAAGTGCTCTTAACTGATGAGCTGTCTCCTTAGCTCCAGTCCCTGGAGTTCATCCTTTATTTATTTAATTTTCTCTTATTGGACCTGAGATCTTGAAAGTGAAGCTTCTATTAATTCTTCAACTTTCATAAGAAATAACAAAGCCAACCTGTCTTTTCTATTAAAATTTAAAAAAAAACTTATTTTATGTGTATTGGTGTTTGCCTGCATGTGTGTCTGTGCACCACATGTGTGCTGCCCTCAGAAGCCAGAAGAGGGGGTTGGATCCCCTCAACCTGGAGTTACAGAAGGTATGAGCCATCATGTGGGTGCTGGGAATTGAACCCAATTCGTCTGGAAGAGCAGCCGGTGCTCTTAACTGCTGAGTCATCTTTCAAGACCCCATTTTAAATCAATACAAAGATAATTACTGTTTTTTGTTTGTTTTGTTTTAGTTTGGTTAGTTTAGCTGTGTTGAGGCTGCATAAAGTAAGTGTATTTGAACAAGTCCCTTGCTTTGTGCTATATAGTATGTTAATCCAGTTTGGGTTGAGAGAGGCTGATCAATAATTATCTGGCATCTTATTTTTTTTCTCTCTTACAGTCATAGATGTTCATTGTATAAAATGTGTAAAGGACAAACTCTGGTAAAGAAGGCATCAACATTTTATTAACAGGGAATTGCCACAGCTCATGTCTCAGCATGTGACTGTGGCCCCAGGGTTTCTCTATATTTAGTTTACATTTCTAAAAATTTAGAACTGAGTGTTTTTTACTTACTGATTGAGACTTTGTGGCCAGGCCAGTGTCTGCTGAGATGCTACAGAAATTATCACAAAGGCTCTTATGATACATTTTTTTTTAGAAAGAGTTTATTATTTTACTTTTAAAAGTACCTTTAAAGTATTTGAAACATTTCTCTAAGTAGAACGTACTGAGTAGTGATAGTTGTTTGCCACTTTAACAACTTACTGCCTTTCTTCTTCCTTTAGTCAGGCATCAAAACTTGGGGACCAGATGGCAGATTTGCACCTTTATAACCAGAAGCTCAGGGAGAAGTCCAAGGCCCAGGAGAACACAGTGGGTCAGTTCAGTTCATTTTTTTTTAAACCTGGGCCTAGCCCATCAGCTACCTTAGATGGGTATTCACAGTGCTTCTTGGTGGCATTTCAGTAATGGGTTGAATGGTATACCATCTCCCTTTATAGCTCATCAAACAACTTTTATTTATTTATTTGTGTGTGTGTGTGTGTGTGTGTGTGTGTGTGTGTGAGAGAGAGAGAGAGAGAGAGAGAGAGAGAGAGAGAGAGAGAGAGAGGTGCAGGTACTTGCTAGGACTGATCTGCCTCTGATCTTCTGGAGATAGAGTTGCAGGTAGCTGTACATTGCTTAACCTGGGTGCTGGGAAGAGCAGCAAGTGCTCTTAACTTTGGGGTCATCTCTCCAGCCCCAAGTACATGTGAAAATGAGATGATTAAGTAATTTTAATGGGGCTGATAAATGAGTAGAATTGACTTTGACCAACCAGTCCCACGGTCTGTCCATTGGTCTAGGGTAGAAAAGTTCTAGCAAATCTATGTGCTGGCTAGTCACTTCCATGTGCAGTGAGCTCTTAGATTACCAGTGTTTGAGCCATTTGTGTGCATGCAGCCAGGCCTGGAGGGCATTCTCCTGAGGTCTGGTTCCCACGAAAGATGAGTAGCTTCATGAGACCAAGATTTCTGTTGACAGGCTGTGGGGCTGAGGGCGCTGAGTCCCAGGGTGTGACCAAGTTTGGCTTCAGCACAGTGACATGCTGCGGCTTCATCCCACAGGTGAGTGTCTGAGTGTGGGCATCTCTCCTTAGTGATGGCTATTCCTGAGGCTCCAGTACTTGGCTGATAGCCTTCCCTAAAGTGCCAGTGCTGGCCACTGACCCCTTGTGTGCAACAGGGTGCCAGTTTTCTAGACACCAGAACTCTCAACCATTATTTCTGAAGGTAGAGTGCAGACACCTGTGATGGAAAGCACATGGGAAGGCTTCCTGAGCCAAGCTTGGAGGGAGTAGACACTGCAGTCAGCTGGTCAGCATTCCAGGTGGGGGCAACAGTGATGCAAAGGACGTGTTGTAGGAGGGTACCTGGCCAATTTAAGAGTTTGAAGAAGGTAGACTGGGCAAGGCTAAAGATCATTCAGGTCCTTTTCCTTTTCCAGGGCTGTTAAAAATTATTGTTGTTTATTGAATTACAATTGAGATGTAATTCATGTAATGCAAAAACCATTTTCTTTTGTCTGTTTGGCTTTTCAAGACAGGGTTTCTCTGTGTAACAGCCCTGGCTGTCCTGGGACTTGCTCTGTAGACCAGGCTAGCCTCAAACTCACAGAGATCAACCTGCCTCCACCACACCTGGCTAAAACTCTCCATTTAAAAGTGTATCATTCAATGTTTTAAAAAGTATAATCACAGTGTTAACACAGATATCACTGTTATCTTGTATCCAAGTTCTAACCAAGCCTTATTGCTTAGCCTCTGAGATCAGATGAGGTCAGGTGTGTTCAGGTGATGTGGCTATAATTCATTATCATGTCTCATTCCAGAATATTTTCATCACCCAATAGCAACTCCCATTAGCAGTCTTTCCCTTTTCCTCCTTCCCTTAGCCCCTGGCCATCACAAATCTATTGTACATCTCTATGGTTTTGTCTACTCTAGACATTTTATGTTGGCGACATTATATGACATGTGACCTGTGTCCAGTTTCTTTCACTTACCACAGTGTTTTCAAGGTTAATACACATTGTAGCATGTGTAAAGAGCATCATGTTTCATTGTATGGTTGGATCATATTTTGGATGAGAACTTACAATTTTTCTGATATAGTCTCTCAATTACTGTTATTCTAGATGTGTGCCATCATGCCTGGTTCCATCTATTTTTAAAAACATTTTTATTTACATGGTATGTATGAGAGAGAATGTATGCCACATGTACAGATACCCGAGGAGGCCAGAGGATGGTGTCTGCTCCCTTGGAACTGGAGTTACAAGTTGTATGAACCATCTGATGTGGATGTTGCAAACCAAACTCTGGTCCTTTGGGAGAGCAGCAAGTACTATTATCAGCTGAACCATGTCTCCAGTCTTCATTCTTTATTATTATGGCTGAATACCATTGTGGTCCCTTGAATCACCATCTTAGAACCTTAGGCTTATCTCCTGGGCAGTCTACCTGCCCTACACCTACCTCAGAGAAGCCATTATTAAACCACATTTTGCTTTATTAAGGACAGAATACCTCTTGTATAAGAGCCATCCCAATTTAAACCTGTTACTACTTGAAGGGCCAACATTTTCAAATTTTTCTCTTCCTTGAAGCCTTTGACTATTTGGGGTACTGTAGACAATGGTCAAGTGTTGGCTGTTTTTACTTTTTGCTCTTTGACTCTTTTGGGGACCCACCATCCAGCTCCTCAATACATATACACAGAGGCTTATTATTACTTAGCTTGTCTTGTTTCTAGACAGCTTTTCTTAACTAAAATTATCCCATCTATCTTTTGCCTGTGGGCTTTTTCCTTTTCATACTTCTGTAATCTTACTTTCACTCTTACTCTGTGGCTGGCTGGGTGACTGGCCCCTAGTGTCTTCCTCTTCTTGTTTTCTTGCTCCTCCCAGATTTCTTCTTCTATTTATTTTCTCTGCCTGCCAGTCCCGCCTATCCTTTCTCCTGCCTTGCTATTGGCCATTCAGCTCTTTATTAGACCAATCAGGTGTTTTAGATAGGCAAAGTAACAAGGCTTCACAGTTAAACAAATGCAACATAAAAGAATTAAACACATCTTTGTATCATTAAAGAAATATTCCACAGCATAAACAAATGTGACACATCTTAAAATAATATTTCACAACAGTCAAGCTCCCCCTGGCATGGGTTAGAGGTGAGTCTCTTAGTTGGAGATGATTTGCAGCAAGATTTTTATGAAGCCCAAGGCAGTCTCAGGGATTCCACCCAGTAGGCAGCTATGAATCTAGTTCCCAACAACTGTGCACAGAAGGCTTGCCAAGACTCCCTAATCTCAGCCAAATATGACTTTCCTGGTGTTACACACTTGGTTGGAGCTAGGGGCTAGCATGGCCTCTGTTATCAAAGACAAGCATGGTTTGTTGTCTTGATTTACATGTTGAGTTTAAGGGCTTCTTGTGGTGATGGGTCTTCAAAGACTTGTATGGTGATATTTTATTTGTACTGAAATGTGATTTTATTTGTATGTTAATAAAGTACCTGGGGGTCAGAACTAATAGCAGCCATAGCAGCAGTCTGGCAGTAGTAGCACATGCCCTAATCCTGATCACATGACAGGCAGATCTCTGTGTGTCAAGGATACAGCCAGCATGGAGACACACGCCTTTAATCTCAATACCAACCATAGAGACCTGGAGGTCTGTATAAACAGGCAGTGACAAGGAGGTCATGCGGTTGGTTTTACAACCAATGAGAAGGCAGAACAGAAATCAATAAAAAGACACACAGGAAGTAGGTCTCTTTCTCAGGGGAAGGATGGCAGTGGCAGCGAGGGGTAAGAAGGCAGTTTTAGTCTCAGCTCTTCGCTACTGCTCTGACCTCTTGGGCTTTCATCTCTGCATTTGGCTCTGTGTTTCTTATTTAATAAGACGTTACATCTGCAGACTTGGCTGATGAAGCAGTGTTGTCTCAAATATTCATGAGTTGAGAAATGAAATAGTATCTAGAGCTTGTGTATGAAGCAGATGAGAATGGAGCTGGTCAATCAGAGAGACAGAGGGTCTCTGAGTTCCCTTCAGACTCTGATCAGACAACTGTGGTCTTGTCAGAAGGGCATTGGAGTCCAAGCCCACCTACTTTGAGTAACAACAATATTGTTCTTTATGAAGTGTCTCCAACCAGCCCCAAGTTTCTAGGCATTCTACTTCCTAGCTGGACTAAATGGGCCTTTGAGAAATGTTGCAGTTATAGTGAGAAATAAATACAATCATACAGTATTTCCCCCTTCACTTTTTGTTTCAATCTGATGTATTTTGCTCCTCATAATCATTTTGATATGTGTCCATGTCAAATCTTTTGATGTTTATACATGAAATCCATTCATGTCACGTGTGTCAAAAGTCCATTAAACTGTATGGATAAACCATGATCTCTGTTTGTTTATCCATTCATCTGTTGATGGATGTCTGGGTTGTTTCTAGTGTGTTTTTACAAATAAAGCTGCTATGACCCTTTGTGTACAAGTCATTGTGTACAAGTACTTTATCTTGGGTGAATACATGAGACTTGAGACTGGGTTGCACAGTAGGGTCTTAAGTTTTATGAAACTGCCACATGGGGCTGAGAGTTGGTTAAGAGCACATACTACTCTTGTGGAGGACCTGAGTTTGGTTCACAACCACCTGTCACTTCAGCTTCAGATCTGATGCTCTCTTTTGGCCTTTGCAAGTACCCACACATCCATGACATACTCTTCCAGAGATATATACACATAAAAATTTGTTTAAAAAAATCCTAAAAACAACAATAAAAAGAAACTGTTCATGCTTCCAGAGAGGTTGTACCAGTTTACATTCCCACCAACTCATGTAAGAGTTCCAGTTTTTTCCACTCTTATCTATACTGGATATTTTCTGAAGTCATTTGTTTTTAGTTGAAGCTGAACCAGCTGGAGAAAAGTGTTCATTCTGAGATTTCATTTTGTATTTCTGTCATGACTGATGATGTGAAGCATATGTGGACATGCACATTTGCTAACTGTATGTCTTCTTTTCCTTTCCCTTTTTTGAGAGAGTGTCTCACTATATAATCCTGTCTGACTAGGAAGTTGAAATGTAGACCAGGCTGGTTTCCAGCTTGCTGTGGTCCTCCTACCTGAGCGTCCCAAGTGCTGAGATTACAGGTGTGCATCACTATGCCTGGCAAGAGCCAATTATTATTTTTATTATTATTATTATTATTATTATTATTATTATTGTTTTTAAATAGAGCCAGATATGCTGTATGCCTGTAATCCCAGAAGTTTTGGAGGTGGAGGCAGAAGAATTAGGAATTCATAGGTATCTTTGGCTACACAGTGAGTTCAAGGTTGGGTCTTTGACTCCAAAATACCTCTTTTTAGGGGCTGGGGAGATGGTTCAGTTGATCGAGTACTTGTTGTACAAGCACGAGGGCTTGGGTTCAGATCCCTGGCGCTACTGTAAAAATGCTGGGCACAGTGTCATGTACCTATAATCAAATGTACTGCAGTCACAGTACTGGCCTCTCCTCTTGCTGCTCAGGTGAATGAATGGCAGGATGACTGGCCAACCTTTTTCACCCAACACCGGCTCCAAGCACAGCTGAATCTCATTGAGAAGGACTATGCTGACCGAGAGACACAAGAACTGTGGTCAAGACTACAGGTGGGTATAACCTCCTTGAAGGAGGCTGTCTTTTATGAGCCTACGACATGTATGTGGGCTCCTCTTAGGACTGAGTCAGAGTAGGGAACAGTGATGCTAGAGTGAGATGGTCAAGTTGTAGGTCCATCAGTCACCACTTTCTTTCCCTGTAGTTGGTGGGGGTGGGACTTACCTCTGGCCCACAGACTTCA
This sequence comes from Peromyscus aztecus, assembly GCA_902168405.1. Lineage (NCBI taxonomy): Eukaryota > Metazoa > Chordata > Mammalia > Rodentia > Cricetidae > Peromyscus > Peromyscus aztecus. The sequence goes on from CABHPQ010106901.1 coordinate 13,773, forward strand.
CTCATCTCATTTGCCCACTCTTAACCTCACTTTCTTCCTCTGCCAAAGACCTCATGCATCGACCTTAGTGAAGATGCACAACTTGTTTCAAAATATAACTCTAAAATATTAGAAAGACAATTCATCTATCAGTCTAGGGTAATGGTTTTCAACCTGTGGGTCATGACCCCTGGGATCAAATGACTGTTTCACAAGGGTCACATATCACATATCCTGCATAGCAGATATTTACATTGCAATTTGTAACAGTAGCAAAATTACAGTTAGGAAGTAGCAACAAAATAATTTTATGGTTGGGAGTCACCACAACATGAGGAACTGTATTAAAGGGCTGAAGCGTTAGGAAGGTCGAGAACCACTGGTCTAGGGTGAACATGCATCAAAGAAATGTTATTTAACAGAAGAGGTGCGGGTGTTGTTTGAATCTTAGATGGTCTTTTAATAAAAAACCCAGAGCCAGATACCAGGGTGAAAGCTGAAAGATCAGAGAAGCAGAACAGCCAGCTTCTAGTTCTTACCTCTATGAAATCCTCAGCCTCAAGAGAGTGAGTTCCTGTTTCCTCACGCCTTATGTACCTTCCTCTGCTCAGATAATCCCACTTCCTGGGATTAAAGTGTACCACCACTGCCTGGCTGTTTCTAGTGTAGTCTTGAACTCACAGAGATTCAGACAGATCTCTGTCTCCTGTGTGCTACCACTGCCTGACCTCTATGTTTTATCTAGTGGCTGGCTCTGTCCTCTCGTCCTCAAGCAAGTTTATTAGGGTACACAACATATCACCACATGCGGGTACATATGTGCAATAAAATAAAAACACAGTTCAGAGGGTGGGTAACAAACTGGTTCATATTCTACAGCATAAAACTAACGTCTGAGATTTTCCATAAAGCTTTTGGACTCACTTGGTAGTGCCCTGAAAGCTAGGCAAAGTTACATTTAGAAATCAGTAAGCCTTTTCACTGGACCTGACAGATTTTTTGGTTGGTCTCTGGATGAATCCATGGCTCTCTGCCCTATTTCCAAGCTCCGGATAATGAGCTCATGGGTCTCTGAGTCCCACATTTGCAATAATTTCTCTTCTAGGTGAAGATCCCGGATCTCTTTTCTGGTATAGAGATTGTCCCTGCCCTGCTCCATGGAGACCTCTGGTCTGGAAATGTGGCTGAGGATGACCAGGGACCCATTATTTACGACCCAGCGTCCTTCTATGGCCATTCTGAGTTTGAACTGGCAATTGCATTGATGTTTGGGGGGTTCCCCAGACCCTTCTTCACTGCCTACCACCGGAAGATCCCAAAGGCTCCAGGATTCGACAAGCGCCTGCTGCTGTACCAGCTCTTTAACTACCTAAACCACTGGAACCACTTTGGGAGGGAGTATAGAAGCCCATCTCTGGGAATGATGAGGAAGCTGCTCAGGTAGTAGGGGCTGGGACCTAATAAAAAGCCAAATTGGGCCCCTACTGGGCTAATTTTGAGTTGGCCTTCAACAAGTTCATCATGTGGCAGTGCTGGCAGTTAGAGGGAGCTATGTATGTAGCTCAGTGTGATACTAGTACCACAGCATCACTGTTCCTGGCAAGTGCCCACCTCAGCAGCTGCAGCTCCAAGTACCGCAGGGTAGAGAAGGAAGGGCCATCCTCCCGCGGCTCTGGTCATTCAGTTGCAATTGCCACTGAACTCTCTCCACTTTTTTCTATTTTTCAGATATTATTTTGTGTGTATAGGTTAGAGTACACCCTGTGGTTCTCTTCTTCCACTATGTTGGACCACTTTGGTTGAAGTATGTTGGATACTTCAACCAAACTTGTTGGGTATCCACAATATATCCAAGAAGACTGCTCTGACATGGATTAAGCCAATAGAAAGTCTTGATTAGACAGCCTACAGTGGATATTTGGGAACTCAGCATAGCATGGAGTCTTTCTCAGGGTGAGTTTTTAAGCACAAAAACCATATCCTGGGTTGACATATTTCAGTTAACAAGAACAGCTAGAGTGGAACTACAGAAGCCAAAAAAGCAAGGCTAGTACATTTAGAGACTTTCCTGGAACTATGGATTTTGATGGATTAGATCTTTGTTTTCAGTATGGCTGGTGGATGCTGTCTACATGCTGAGTTTTGTAATAGTTGTGCTTAGTGGTTCTGAGGCCTATGAAAGTCTGAGGCTCTGTTACATACTCAAGTCCTGAGACTTAGTGCAGGAGACTTTACCTGCTATCTTCATCGCTCCAGCACCCCACTTTCCAGTGAGGTCTCTTCTGTTGGTGAACGCAGGGCCAGCAGTGTGCAGCCCACACCTCTTGTCAGGGCTGCCTTGGGTGGCTAGTAGGGTTCCGATTTTTAAGAGGTCATCACAAGGGGCTGGAGAGATGACTCAGAGGTTAAGAGCACTGCTTGCTCTTCCAAAGGTCCTGAGTTCAATTCCCAGCAACCACATGGTGGCTCACAACCATCTGTAATGAGATCTGGTGCCCTCTTCTGGCCTGTAGGGGTACGTGCAGACAGAATACTGTATCCATAATAAATAAATAAATCTAAAAAAAAGAAAAAGAAAAAAAAGTAGAAGGCCTACAGTTCAAGACTAGGTCAAAACCAATATTAAAAAAAAAAAAAGAGGTCATCACAAAAACCTTCACCCTGGAACAACACCCCTCTCTCAACCCCCATTGCCTCCTATACGCTTAAGGCACACCTTCACTCCTGTAGGCGCTCAGACATCGTCACTCCATTCTTACCCCCACACTCAAAACCCACCCTTCCTCTGCGTCCAGACACCTCCCCTCCACTCCGGCCCTTTCTACTCAGCTTCCCTGTACTGTCCACACTAGCTCAATACTTTCCCGGTTCTGCCCAAATCTTAAATCCAACCCCTTCCTTAAACTGCTTGTCCAGACGCTCCACCCCCAGCCCTCCTCCAAACGCCCAAATCCATTTCTCGCTTAACTC
>CABHPQ010106922.1:0-10626 GCA_902168405.1 Peromyscus aztecus
CGTTATCTACTATCATGATGAGGATGTAATAACTAGTGTAGATAAGTCAAGATGCTGCTCTTTGGAGCTGCCACATGATAACTCAGCAGTGGGGATAATAGAAAGACTAACATGGACATAATGGGAAGTGGAGTGACCTCACTTGTCACATGTGGCTATAGAAGTCTCACTCTGGTCACTCAGCTGTCTCTGTAGATATCAGTCTCACATGAAACACCAACTATTTCCCTTCAGAGAAAAGCAATGTCCTCAGTGTTGAAGACATGATAAACTGGCTTGCTAGGTGGGAGCTAAACAGTTTGAATATCCTGAATGATTATCAATGTAGTGTCATACTGGTTTGTTAATTTACAATGCTGAATAATAGCATGAACCAATTCTATTGGCTACTTGATACTCACTAAATGTTATACTTTTATGTCAGACATGTCATGTACGTCTTTCTTTGAAACTATACTTTTAAAAGAATCTGTGTACAGACTATAGATTATGTACTTTAACAGTAGTTCATCTAAAGAATTAGGCTTTCAATCATGGTTCATATGCCTCAACTCCATTTGATTATCCTACCATAAAGTCACTTTCATAGCCTCTTACATGCACTTGTGAAGCCATTCAGAAAGCTACTTGACTTTGGATCCAAGGCTAGGCAGTACTCTGTAGATGAGTTGAGAACACATTTGTTTTTGTTGCTGTTTCGGTAATTGAAAGGTCATTGCTACAAGTGTACATGTTTTGTTTTATGTTTTATACATAAGCGATATGCTATAGGCAAAATACAAAATATATTTTACATTAAAATGTGCTACGAATATTTTGAAAGATGAAAGGGCACAGAAATACAAGGTTGGAAGAATAATCCCTATAGAGTTAAACTCATGAATAAGAATTAATTTGGTGTTTAACTTGGTTTCACTCTGCACTGCATCCTGAAATATGCCACATGGCTGACTGCATTTGGTTTTCATTATTTTATTTTACGTTTCTGAATTGTAGTTCATCTATTTACATTTTAAGATTAGGTTTTTCACACACTTGAAGAAATGGATGGCAAATGTTAAGACATATATTCTAAAGGTATTGCCAAAAAAATGTGTGAGATGTCTTCTATTAAAATAAAACTAACACCATGTTTTCAAAAGAATAAATATGTTCCTGTGTGCTTGATGCTCATTAAACAATCTAATCACTTTGACAGACAAAACCAGCTCTTTTAGGGAATTTCTAAAGACACTCTTAAATCCTTGAGTAACTGGTTACTCTTTTAAGTCTTTTTTATTTTATTATTTTATATGTATAATGTTTAATTGAATGTATGTGTATGCATCACATGCATGTTTGGTGACTATGGAGGTCAAAAGAGGGCATTAAATTCACTGAGACTAGAGTTACAGATGATGTGAGCCACCATGTGGGTGCTGGGAATCAAACCTAGGTCCTCTGTAAGGGCACTCAGTGCTGTCAATTGCTGAGCCAACTCCTTTGCCCTGTTCAATTTTTGAGCACAAATTTCAATATTATTTATTAAGATTTCTAAATTATGTGTCCCACTTTTTCTAAAATTTTAAATTCTAGCTAAATGTTTTATAATACAATATTGCAATGTGCTCTTCTTAATTCTAGTTAAATTTAAATTTTGATTCAACCTATCCTAAGTACACCAGAATTCCACAACAAAACAGGTGAGTTCAATAGAAGCCTATTGCCCATGTCTGCAAAGTCATAACAGCAAAAGCTGACTCCCTCACCATCTGTACAAAATGTTCACAGGTAATTCTCCACATTGCAAATCTCAACATTCCCTTACACAGGTTCATCTCTTTGGTAATGTCAATCACTTGTCTGGCACATCAATTTGAAGACTTTTCACTTGTGTTTTCCTCAGCTTCTAAAATTACTGAAATTCTTACTTTAATCATTTTAAAATAAGCTAACAAATTCTGTTTCCAAACAGAAGAGTATATGGTATACTTAAAGATCTCATTCACTTAGAATGCTGCATTGGAAAGATGATTAAATGTAGCTACAGTTTTTCCAAGCTAAGTGCTTAGAGACATTGTGTGGAGTGTCTGGGAATTTGTATTTTTTGTTCATAAGTTCATAAGAGAAAACTTTTCAATGTAACTTAAGTGTGATTCTTTGAAAGTAATTGTCATAAAAAATCAAAATATATTATCATAGAATTGATATCTGTGACTACTGTCTATATCGTTACAAAATATGTAATGATAAAATTAATGATTGGTCATGTTTGTCTGCTTTTACATTTTCAAGTACTTTTAAAGGTTAATTATAATAGTATTTTCAGTGATTTATGGTTTTGATGAAATATTTTTATCATCGAGGACAAATATTATTTATATTTCACAATATAGCTGAAAATGAGGAGAATCAACTCTGCCAGTGTTCTTGTAACTTGATGAAATTGTCTTCCTCCTTTCTTTTAGGATGTTTTCCTACACATTTCAAGCCATGGATACGGAAGTACTCTGTGATGCTTTATGCTATCTTATCATGAAAAATCTGCATAAATATATAGGTTAATATAATAAAAAAAACTAAAGAAGTGAAACACATGCGAAGACTGAACATGTCTTTCCATTAATCAAATCCTGGCCTTCCGTCAGAATGGTGTGTCTACCAAATGAACCAAGTGAAATGTCCAATGTCAACCAGTGCACTAGATATTATTAACACTTCCTGTATTTGTTTTCATATAAAAATGTATGAGACAGCCAGGTATGGTGATGCACACATGTAATCTCAGCAGCCAGGAATCTGAAGTAGGAGAACCCATGGAAGTCTAAGGCTATACACTTCTTAGGTCCTCTTGAGGAAAATAGTGAGACCTGATTCAGAAAATCAAATCCAAAGTCAAACAAAACAAAGTCAGAAATCAGTTTCTATAGTTCATGCCTATAATTCCAGCTCTCAATAAACCAAGACAAAAGAATTACTACAAGTATAACACCAGCCTGAGCTATATTTTGAGACCCAGCTTCAAAACAAACAAACAAACACTACAAATATGCATATATATTCACATGAAATACCTTGAAACCATTTGGCAGTTTCTGATACAGTGGGTAACAAGTAGAATTGGGGAGCTTTCTTTTCCCAAGCTCCTGGATAATCTGAGCCCTCTTATCCACACACTACACTTGAAGTTACCAGATCTTATAGGGAATCTGCACATCTGAGGCACACCTTAAGAAACTTGCTTCCAGCTTGAAGCAGCCAGAAACGAGTTATGTCACTGAAGAATTTTCTAAGAGACAAAGTAAAAGTTAAGTTTAAGTACTCTAAAAATGAGATGAGAGCTCGAGTCTCTCTCAACAGGCAAGAATATATACTTCTGCAAAGACCCAAGCTGGTTCTCAGCACTCACATCAGAGGACATAGAACTGACTGTAACTTTTGCTGCAGGGAATCCAACAGTCTTTTCTGAACTCCGTGGGCACCTGCACTCATATACACACAAAAATAATTTAAAAATAAGTCTTTAAAAATTAGATAAAATTACTAAGACATTCTAGCAATGAGATTAAAAGGGTTGCCCATATTCTACACAATAGTGTAAAATCAAAATAATAGATAGATCCTAAAAGAAAGACCCATCTTATTACTAATGAACAAACAGATCCTATAGTTATTGGAATATTTTTAAGTATTGAGAAATTTTCTGCTATTTATTAAATAGAAATATTAAAGTTAGTTCTTAATAAACCAGTAAAGAATGTTGATAGCCTTTCACATTAATGAAGCATGAAACTACATTTGATGGTCCATACTTGCTCATTATGTCAATTTGGTATTTCTTATGCATATTGATTATGTTAATATTCTGAACCCCAGCAGATTTCCAGAAAGCATAGTGAGTGAATGTATATTTTTAAAATGTGTTTCTAGAAATACTGAATTTATTAACTTACTGCCAATATACAGCTGTTTTGAACTCTTCATTCCTTTACTGTGAAGGTTGGTGTCTTGAGATTTCATAGTTTATTGTCAGAGGGAAAGAGACCAAGATGGGATATTGCCAATACTAAGAAAAGTGAAAAATCAAATGACCTAAAAGAAAGTAACACAGAGAAGGAAAAACAAAGAGGTTCTAAGAAAGTAATGCCTAATGAGCTCAAGTTAGTAAAAACTGAATGCCTAACGATTTTGCCAGTAATTCTCAGTGGTATCTCACAAATTTGTCTCCATTTTCCTTTTCCTTCCTGGCCTGGTGACAGATGCTCTTTTTGCACCTGGAGTGCTAGGCTGCATTTCACTAGAAGTATAATACTTATCATGTGAAATAGCACTAGCCTTAGGAGCGCAAGAGTAAATGCAGAAATGATTTGGATGCCTCTGAAGTGGGACCAGGAGCCTTTCTGCCCAGCCATGGCATGTTATGGCTGTGCTCAGCATCAGTGCCCCAAACCACTGGTTTTTCAATATAAAGCAGAGGCTAGGATGGACATAGGAAATTATTCTTAGATAACTGAAAAGGTGGTCTAGAAAACATGAAACCCTCCAGGCATGGATATTTGTGTTTTATGATTCCCTAGTCATCACTATTTCCTCAGCCTATGGAAAGTAATGCAAAGGGAAACTATAATTTCTGCAGTACTCACTCGCTGCTCAGGGCCCATGTGGTACACACAGATGAGAGAGCCAATGTGGAGAAAGCATCCATCCACACTGCACTGATCCTTGATCCAGGTACACCGTGAGGGAGTCACAATCTATTTAGAATATCAGCGAAATCACCATCCACCTCCATCAACTGAACGCAAAGGGCGGAAAGGGAATCATTAGGGTGCAAAAAAATCAATTCTGGGCATCTGTCTGCATGCAGACCTCAGGCCAAAACAGATTGAGTACTGAAAAGTAGACAAAAGGGAAATCCTGGATTTCATTGCACAGCTCCTATTATGTGACTAATGAACCTTTCATTTGGAATCAGTGTGTTTTACAGCTGCACCTAATCATTGTTTCTGAGACCTAAAATTATGATGTGTGGCAGAAGTTGCAGATGAGGTGAGGCGTGATGGATTGTCATTATCAAATTATTAATAGAAAAGTTCATTTTCTATTAGGACTATAAAATATGATATTTTATTCACAGCTCCCTTTTGAACTCTGCCTCCAGCTGCCAAAAGTAACTCTATCATTCAATGACACACAACTTGGCAAAAGTAGGTTATTTGACAGTCTGCGTATGAAACTTTTTTTTTTTTTTTTTTTTTTTTTTTTTGGTTTTTCGAGACAGGGTTTCTCTGTGTAGCTTTGCGCCTTTCCTGGAACTCACTTGGTAGCCCAGACTGGATTCGAACTCACAGAGATCCGCCTGCCTCTGCCTCCCCAGTGCTGGGATTAAAGGCGTGCGCCACCACTGCCCGGCTGAAACTTTTTAACTCTTGCTTTTGTGAAAACTATTTTCCAAATATTTGTGTACATAATATTATTGTGTTTATTGTTGAGAGAAGGTCTCACTACATATCCTTGACTGGCCTAGAACTTCCTATGTAGACCATGATGGTCTCAAATGCATGCAGATATGCTTGCATCTTCCTCTTGAATGCTGGAATTAAAGGCATGTATCACCATGTCTGGCTATAAGTACTATTTTTAATAATGTTAAAGTGTGATCAAACTTTTGTTAAAAACTACGGCGGAAAAGATTCAATCTAGAGAGCATTGATTCTATTGGAAACACTGATAAAATTTGGTCTATGAGTAATGTTCAATATATTTGCAACATGTACATACTGTAGAATTAGTATCATAACATTAATTATCTAGCTCTTATAAACAAGATCATGAGATTCAAACAATGACATATCTTTCTTTTAAAACACCCCATTACATAAACATGAACATGGATCTTATAACTTGAACAAATTAATGAAATTAACTCTACTACTCTTGCTGATTGTGAAGTTCAGAGAAAGCAAGATCCACTCATCAAAATTTATACAGTGACAAAAGTATACAATAACATTAAGTAGATGTATGCATATTTATTTTGTGTTTAGATTTAAATGGAAAAGCTATCATGACCATTTCCATATGTAAAAATAAGACTATTTCAAATCTATAGCAGTTTCTTCTTTATGGGAGGGCTTGGAGAAAGAGAAGGGGAAGGGGAAATTATGTAATTATATTGTAATCTCAAAAATAAGAGAAATAACTTAAAAATAAGTAAAGTTTAAAATTAAAAAATAAATTGCACAAAATTGAATCAAATATTAAAAATTATTTTCTGTTTTTATATAACCCTTTTGACATTTTTACTTTCCAATTTTGATTCTAAACTAAGGCAAGCATTCATAATACAATGAGAGAGTGGAGTATTTTATGAGTTGCTTCATTCAAAGTCAAACAAGTTAAGTATGTCATTTAAATTTTAAACAGTAAAAACATTTAAGAAAAAAAGTATTTCTGAAGATAGGTGTTCAGGTCTCATCACAAGGAGTGCAGCTGAGGCTTGAAGAAGCTTATCCATATGTCTGGTTAGTAGCAGACACACACCTCAATTTTAAGAACAAAATATTAATTTCCATTATATTTCTTTTTTACTACCCCTACTTCTTCTGTCTAGTCTTCCTTCTACATTTTTTTCTTTAAGGGTGGTCTACCAGAAAGTTTCCTTTAAAATTAAAAGATAAAAAGTAGCCAGGTTGCTTCCCTAGGTTAGTTTGGTAGGAAATATTCAGTGGTGCTATTGATGACCACACTCAGTGTCCACATCAGACTTAACCAGTGGATTTTCACTGTTGCATATATTGTATACAACCACCTTGGTTTTGTGCACTGATGTGGGCATTCCATTATTTATGATGGTTGTAAAAAATAAATATTTTTCTAAAATGTAAAAAAAATTCCAATTTAAAACTCAACATCCTTAAATGTTCCCAACAAATTAAAAAAAAAAAGACTTTACCCTACTCATAATAAAAGTGTATGCTTAAGTAATATATTGAGTTATAATATGAATCACATGTATATATACTGGTATATATCATATGTATGTTCTCTTTTTCTGAAATAGGTTTTGCCTAGGCTTTGGGGGACAGTATCATTCTATATAACTAGCTTTACATCATTGAGTCAGTATAAAGCTGGCTGCTGTCAATACCAGAACAGATGAGAGGAAAATTACTGAGAACTGAGACACTTCTAATACTGTGTAACTTAGAGCCTAATTTGACACTGGAAGACTGTGCTATATTGGATTCTGTGGTAGAAATTGTTATGACTTCAGCATGATAGTCAACATCTTTATTATGTCACTTCCTGTTAAATGGTACTTCAGTCTTCCACACACTTGGACAAAGTCTCCACGCAGTCTCCACTTCCACACAGTCTCTCTCTGCATCACATCTTACCTGTATCCCTTCCCCAGTCGTTTGGGCTCAGCATTTGACCATGTCCCAGTCTGCAGCTCATTACTACTCGTGCCTCTGTCAGTACTGTGTGGAGCCCCCACCATCTTCTGTCTGGGTTTTACTGATGTCCTCTCTTTGTTCTTGGTTCTGTATTTGTTGATGCTAGAATCCGTTCGCAGTACATCAGCTACAGTGTGAGAAACCCTTTCCTACTCAAAATCTGAAGTCTTTACAATGATCTCCAACGTCTCTATGGTCTGATCAATTACTTCCTGTCTAGCCCAACTTTGTACTAATCTTGCTTTTTTTGTTTCAATCCCATGGATCTCCTTGTTGTGAATAAAACACAAAAGTCTTACTTACTTTTCAAAATATTGGAGTTGTTACATGCTCTTGTGAAATTATCTCCATGATGTAGTATAGAGGTGCTTCTTTTTCTACTAAAAATCCTCACTTAAACACTCGGAGTATAGCTATAAATAAAACTGTAATGCTAACCAACCAAACAGAAGATTAAAAATGACATTACCTACTTTCTGTGTCTGCTTCATTTTTCTAAGTAATTATTACTAGCTAGCATATACTTTAATGTACTTTTAATCTGGTCTCTTTTCTTCTTAGAATATAAGCTAGTCTTCATTTCCATGGGGTTTATACAGTAGCTGTTTGTTATGCAATAAGTAGTCATTTAACTTGGTGAAAGAAAGAACGGGGTTATATTACCAAGTACTATTGTGGAGGTGCATACCAGTAATCTTAGCATTGAGAAAGGCTAAGAGAAGATGGCTGCTGTTAGCATGAGCACAGCATGGGCCACATAGTGAGTCTAAACTACCACAGGCTACAAAACAAGACTTTGTTTTAAGAAACAAATACTCAAGCCAGGCAGTGGTGGTGGTGCATGCCTTTAATCCCAGCACTTGGGAAGTAGAGGCAGGCAGATCTCTGTGAGTTTGAGGCCAGCCTGGGCTACAGAGTGAGATCAAGGAAAGGCACCAAAACTCCACAGAGAAACCCTGTCTTGAAAAAAAAAAACAAAAACAAAAAACAAAAAAAAGAGAAAGAAAGAAAGAAATACTCAAAGTAAAAGATGAAATGAGAGGAGAGGAGAGGGAGAACAAAGAAGAAAGACAGAGATCTTTATCATGATTAAAAATTGATGGAAAAAGTAAGAAAAAGTGATTAAGGCCACAGCATACCCAGATTCCTGAGAAATCAGACATGAAAGCTTCATTATGTGAAGGTGTGTAGTAAAATTTCAGTTTGACAGTGAAAAGTGAGGGATTTTATCTGAAGACTATTTGGTCATTGAATTACAAGATAATGACAGATGCTGAGGATGAAGGGCAAGAGGGGAAACAATTTGTGGGAAAATTTGACATTTTTTTGGCAAAGAATGGTTGTGTAAGGCAAGTGAGATGACAAAGTAGGACTTCTGGGGAAGTTCTGACAGATCTATTGAAGTTTGGGATCATGTGCTGGTTCAGTAGTGCTTATCTACATACTCAAGGGATTTTTCAGGCAACACTAAGCTGATTTCTTGAAAACATGCCAGAGGGATGTGACAAAAGTATATTAAAGCAAATTTAGTACTTAGACAAAGCAGTGGCTGTGATGTATGAGAGTAATCTTACTCAGTAGGATATGAAGACAAATTACAGTTAAGGAGGAAGTAGAGCTTATTCACTCAATAAATGTTTATCTAACAATTAGTATGTTTATATGTGTGTTTGAGATATACTGGAGAGATATGGTCTTTACCCTTTGGTTTTTAAGGCTCTGGTGATAAAGAAGAGTCAGTGTGATTGAAATCAGTGTGTCAGATTTCTAGGAGAACTGAGTTTTCAAGGTAAAGATTTAGAATGGGAAATGTAGAGCACACATACTTTGGTATGTAGGCTGAGATATAGTTCTATATTGAAGGAATAAAGTGAAAGAATAGAGTTGAAGGAGAGAAAATCCATCCATTGGGACTATCACTGGTGACAACAGCCGTAAGGAATCAGGTGTTACATGTGAATATCAAAGTCACTTTGATGGTGGCCAAGTATTATTGGAAAAACTTAAGTTCTGCAAATAATTGATGAATGAATGAGAGAAACAAGCAGTAAATGGGAAGAAAAAGGTATCAGTAATAAGGAAAGATGACCAGATAATGAAGTAAAGAAGAATAAGACTTTATAAAAGTATGTTCAAGCACTCAAGAGGAAGAGGCACGTGGATCTCTGTGAGTTCAAGTCCAACCTGGTCTATAAAGTCAGTTCCTGGATATTCAGGACTGTTATACAGAGAAATCCTGTCTCAAAAAAATGTGTGCAAGATTCATGGATGACAGGATGACAGGCAATGGGAAAAATATGGGAACAGTGAATGAGCATGCTTCTAGATTTTGGGGTTCACTAAATGAAAAAGTAATTATTTGTTTGAGAGAACTTTGAGAGAAAGAGAAGTAAAGGTTTCATAGAAAACCTGGGCTTCGTTAAAGCAGGAAGATGGAAGGATATAAAAAATGAGAACGCAGTTCCAAGGAGTTTTCAGGTCTCATATGTGACTGAATGACAAAGACTAAGCTTTGCTAAGGGGGAAAGATAGGGCAGTTGACCTTTTATGGACATAAGAAAAACATACACTTTTCACAAGAGTACTGCTTGACAGGAAACAGTTCTTTTCTCAGTAGAAACTCTACATGTTCTCACTGAGTAGAGTAATAAATATTCAGATGTTTTCACTGATGCCTTTTCTACTTTTCACAATTGGCCCCATTTTCAATGGTGACATATAAATCAATCATTAAATTTTAAAAGGGATTTATATTGAAATCCAAAGGTATAAATTCTTAAAACTTTATCTTGATTTAATAATCTGAACAAGATCAAGGTCAAATAGGCATCCATGTGATATATCACTTTTAAGTCTGCTTTAGACCACTATAGGTCATACTTAAAAATATTTTACTTATTTTGGATTTATTTGATGTGTATGAGGACTTGTGCCTACATGTGTTTTGTGCACCATTTGTGTACAGACTCATGGGAGCCAGAGCAATGTGTCAGATCTTTTGGCTCTAGAGTTATAAGCAAGTGTGAGTTGCGAGGCATAGGTACTGGGAACCAAACCAAAGTCCTCTACAAGAAGAGTAAGTAAATACCATTATCTTTCTTCTTTCTTTTCTTTCTTTCTTTCTTTCTTTCTTTCTTTCTTTCTTTCTTTCTTTCTTTCTTTCTTTCTTTCTTTCTTTCTTTCTTTC